>NJDD01003025.1:35915-61957 GCA_002245505.1 Calephelis nemesis
TATCACATCTACCGCCTCATTGATCGAGTGGCTAGCGTACACGCTTAAATACGTCGACCAACCGTGAGCTTCGGGTTTGATTCCCGACGGAGGCAGGAATTTGTGTGATGAACATTTAGATGCCTGAATTTCTGGGTCTGGGTGTTTATTAAATTTATTCTTGTATCTACTTTAGTATTTCTTTGTATTATAATCGTTGACTAACACCCATAACACAAGCATATTATATTATGCTTACTTTGGGATTACATTCAATTTGTGTAACTTGTCCAGAGATATTTATTTACTTATAGTATAAGTAAAGGACCTAATATTGATTAAGCAACCTAGTTAATTCATATAACTTGACAAAATAGCAACCCATAAATAAAAGGCATGTATTTCGAACAACAATTAAAAACTCACAACAAATCGTAAACTGTAACAGTACTACTCATTTTAACCATTCCATATTGGGTTCATACTTCGGGGGCTATTAATTACTTTTTGTTTAATTGGTGTATGAATTAATTGTTTTGATTGAGATGTTAATATCTTTATGCTTGTAATTGAGTATTTAAGGGAGAATACTTTCTATATAATTGAAAAAACCGGCACAAAGCCGATTTTAATTTCAATATTACGCCTAAGTACAAAAAAAATCTCCTGGGCTTAAGGTTTATATTCAAACCGAACTTGGTGACGATATGCTCTTTAAAATAAAAAAAATACTAAGAAATCGGTAGAGGTACAAATAAAAATGTAGCAATAGTATATTTACGCTCTTATCACCGAATTGGTAGGCAGAGGCACAACCAGAGCACCCACGACTAGCCTGTCTGGCTGGTCTGGTAAGTCCCAATACGATAGGTGCCAAGTCGCCAACCAGGGACATATCCAATCCGAGCAAAATTTTTTTATTATTAGAAAATTGGAAATACCACATTTTCTTATTGTTGCCGATCCGGGCTTCGAACCCGGGACCTCATGAAGTTAAGTCCAAAACTTGGACCGCTAAACCACGGAGGCGATAATGAGAAGCGAAAAATGTAGCCGAATAATATAAAGTGAAGGACTTTTAACTTTTTCCAAAAAAGAACTATGTTTTTTTGTCTGTAAGGCAATTACTTTGGTTGGCAACGTAGCATTACCATTTTTTGGTGTCTCTAGGCGGCGTTATATCCATCTTGTTTGTATTCCAAAACCTTGTTTGTAAAAATCAAAATCTCGTTTGTATTGTAGCCGGAGCCACTCTGTAAATTAAGGCCACGAGTGATAATTTATCTATTATCTATGTACCTTAATTAAAAACACCGTTAACATCAATTGTGTTATATACTATAATCGTCTTTTATCATCAGTACTTTTGTATTGGTTGTAAAATAAGAAAAGTTTTTTTAATTTATTGATCTTTTTGAAGAACATTCAAACATAAATGTGTACAAAGTCTAAAATTATCTTCTATTATTTACGAAAAAATGCCAAGATCTCGTAAATTCTGTCTTCTTCAGCCTCCAACATCGTTTGTTATTCTATTAAAAGCTTTAAGCATCAGGCAAGTACTCTTAAATTTTGATCACGTTTCATGATATAATGACAACGTGAAATTTTTATAAAAGGTGAAACAGACAAAAATGTTTCCGTCTCTTTCAGAATAATCAACTTCTGTTCTAAAAGATTATTCTGAAAGACATGTAAATGTTTTCGTCTTCTTCAGTATAATCCACTTGGCATCAGGATATGACCTCATTGACAACTAAAGCTTAGAAGATTTTATTGTTGTATTATCCATTATGGACTAAAGTTGTCCGTTATAACCAGTGGTAGGAGTTCTGTGCAGCTCACCCTACACTGCGTTACCTATGTCTACCGTCATAGCGTCAGTGCTTGCCACTATTTCGTATTAACGTGTATATTCGATGGTTAATTAACACACGTGGCATAGTACATAATATGATCTCGCTTATAACACATCAGCGCACCATTATTATCTATGGTTCTATTGCCAACGTTGGTGTGTAAGATTCCAGTCTAATCGCTTGTCATCTTTAAAAACATCTTACGTATTCCTCATTTTTTTTTAAATAAAAAAACAAGCAAACACACGGCTCCCTTGATTTAAATTTACATCGATATACTAGAAACTCTGAAAATTTACAGAACAAAACACTCGCACCACGATGGCAGAAATACACGAAGTGGTAGTACCATTGATCTTAAGTATCTTCATGCCCATATCCCCGAAGAAGTACGCAGAGGCACAACCAAGGCACTCACGACTAGATGAAGACACAAAGTCTCACAACGTTATAGGTGACAAGCCTATCGCCCACAAGGCACATATCCAATCCCGAGCAAAATTTTTTTATTGAAAAAACCACATTTTCTTTATGTTGTCCGACCCGGGAATCAAACTTAGGACCTCATGAAGTCAAGAACAACACCTGGACCGCTAGACCACAGAGGCGCTTGGTCTTGGTGGTAATAACCCTTAAACATACTCATATGTTAAAGAGGTAAAACCAACTCTCTTGACAAGGACCTTTTATGAGCTGCCTGGAAGGCAAACAGATGGTCCATACTAAATAAGGGACCCGGATCCAGAAATTTTCTCTTCAAATGCCATAAAAACCAATAAATCCACACTATCACACTCAAACCATCCTATACTTATAGTATTTAATATAAAAGGGTTCTGGAAAATAAATAGCATCTTCAGAATGGGTGGCTCTGAAAAACGGATGACCTGCCCGATATTTCGCAGAGACAGCAAGCCATAATTTTACTCTGTCCTCCCTTGCTATACGGCCTCTTGGTATTTCGTAAATAAAAAAGGAATAAATTCAAAAGGGTCCAGAGATTCAGGGGCCTGGAAAATTTCTTGATAAATAGCAATCATGGAATGTTTGTGTTGTGAAACTCAAGGATTAACATCCACCTCATTATTTCGAAGACAATTTGATTTAGAAATAAGGAAATGAATTTTCTTTTAAATGTACGCTTTAATGGGTTTCACTTTGATTTGTGTCTTGTCAAAATAGGTCCCCAATTACGTGAATTCGTTTCTTTTTGTTCTTGCCAAAATGTCAGTGATTTTAAGGCGATATATGAAATATCATTAGTATATTTTTATATTTTGTTCTTGTCAAAACTCTGTGATTTTTTAGGCGATATATGGAACATCATTTGCATTTTTTTATATTAAATTAGCTGTCCTGGCGAACTCCGTTCAACACGTTCAGTTTGTATGGAGAAAAACAAAATTGTTTTTCCCATTTTCCCAGTTTTTTCTTCATGCGAAACTTCTTCTGACAATAACTAACACAACAAAAAAAGAATTAGCCAAATCGGTTCAGTCGTTCGGAAGTTATGCGCTTACCAACACATTTAGCAATTCATTTTTATATTATAGATAGCAAATAAGCAGGTAGCCATTCTGATGACAAGAGATACCTGTTTCCTATAGGCACTGAAGAGTCGCCAGGTAATGACTGAATTTGTAAGCCTCGTTTTATTTATGTGGAGGTCAGCGAACACACGGGTTTCCTGAAGGCTTATAGACACCAAAGATGTTAAGATCAATTATGTCTCTTATCTCTTGATCTTAGGTCAATTGTGCAAGTATACCGATTACCCTACCCTCCGTACCAGAGCATGTCATAGTAATTATGGTGGTAGGAACGCTTTGGATCCCCACCACGCAAGTTGCTGCACAGTTCTCTACTAGCAGTGGTCTTGTTGGTGATCACCTATTTTAAATATGCTCGACCCTTACGAGATGCTTTTCTTTCTTTCTTTGGATTTTGGCCTTCAGTTAGTATTTAGCCATTAGTCAAGTAGAAATTTGAATTGAATTTTATATCAATTTCAATTTATTATAATTAGTCATCAGTCATAAGTCATCAGGAAGTCATGTCAGGCTCTTGGGTAAAGCGGTGGCTCATTACACAAGCTCTTTAATGAGATTTGGCAGCAACGAGGAAATACACGATACGCTAATTTCTTAATGGTTATTTCACTTGTGCTCTTTCACTAAACAAAATTGTACAAAATGCCATCAAAATTGAATAATTTCACTCAATATAACCGCCGTAACGTCAGTGCTTGCCGTTGATGCGTTTCGGTTCGGAGGATAAGGTAGCCGGTAAACTTACTTTTGCTCAAAGCCTTACATCCCGGCTTCATGTTGGCAACGCACCATTACCACCTTTGGTATCTCTAGGCGGCGAGAATTACTTACCACCAAGAAATCCATCTACTTGTTTGTCTTCCAATATCATAAATACATAAAATATATTTTCGTTTCATAACGCTAAAACTTCAAGATAAGATTTAGATATAAAGATAAGCGACAATTACTCACTTTATCTTTTTTTCCAGGTGAACCCGTGTCTTCGATATTAGACATGTGAGTATCGCTAATATCCGACCCCACTCCGGAGATAACGTCGAGATTACCTTTGTAATGTTAGAAAACATTGTCCATTTACCTTTGGCTTTTAGAAATATTAACGTTTTGGGTTTTGTTCCTCGTTTCGACGTATTTATTTATAACTAGCTATTTACTCGCGATTTTGATTGCATGGAAAAAAATATTACATAGTTTGTAAAAAAATGTGTGCGTGTACTAGCGTACACTCGTAAGAAGTGAAGAAGTGAAACTTCTTTATGACGTTATTTCGCAAAAAATAATTTACTGTATGCAACTTTACAGAAATTGGTTAAATAAAGTTTATTACCCATCCTTACTCCGCTGGGAAAAGTATACTTCGAATCACGCGTGGTAGGGATAAGAACAAAGATGGCGTGTAACGGAAAAATGTGACGCGTAACGAAAAAATTTTACACTGTTTTTTTTTCCAAATCAGATAAAGAAGTTTCACTTCAATATTACATAGTTTGTAATAATGTAAGTAGTAGGTAAATGTATAATAATGGGTGACAACATTTTTGTAAAAAATGAAGCCTAGGTTTAAGTTTAGATTGTTCCAGTGACACAGTAACAGACAGACAGATTATATTATATTTATAGTATTGAGTATGGAAGTATGGAGTCAAAAGATGCTTGTCGGTTTTTAATCGAATTTATATACGACCACCTCTGCATGATCACCTTGTGTAACAAGAACCAATAAAATCTACTTCTTGTAAGGCTTTACAATCGCCTCTGTGGTCTAAACTTCATGTGGTCCCGGGTTCGATTTCTGGATCGAACAAAAAAAGAAAATTTTGTTTTTCCAATTTTCTAATAAAAAAAAACGTTGCTCGGGATTGGAGATATGCCCGGTTGGCGATAGACTTGTCACCTTTCACATCGTGGGCCTTGATGTCTTCGACTAGTGAAGATACTTTTTCCTTTTTTTTTCTTATAAGACTAACAAACTACATAATATATTCCGACGAATTGATAAGTCCTTTCGTTTTGGAATTTGTTAAAGAAGGAGGAATTAAAGTCAACAAAATAAAGTGGCAACATTATGGTTTTTATCCCCATAGAGCTTTAAAGACTGCTAGGAATAATAAACATTTCCGAGATTCTCTAACTCAATAAAAGTTAAAGTATTCTGCGCAAAAAACATCTTTTGGCGCCTCCACTAATATGGCGGCTAACTGACGTTTTTGTTCTTGTGCAAAAAGCGGAAGTTTCATTTAATAATATGAAACGAATATAAACAGATAAAAAATCTCGTAAAAGGCTAAACAAAATAGAGAGAAAAATTAAAAAATATTCAATCTACCTAAAAACAATTTCGATAATATTAGGTTTCAAATAAAAAAAAGTGCAAATGGTCTATCTGTTAAAATACAGGTACACACAGAAATATACAGACAGACAGACAAAAAGACACACAGACGGACAGACAGGCACATACTAAAACAATAATTATTAAGCCTATTAAAACTGCAAAAACCAACTCCAACTATTTCATTCAGTACCACGTTACGGTTTGATAATGTTCTAGCTAAACTAAACTAAAATAGCCCTACATGAATTTCATTAACATCCTACTAGTAGTTTTTGAATTACACTTTTTGATGTTTTTTTGAGATGTATTGTGTGTTTTGAGTTACACTCAAAAACCACTAGGATCATGATAATATTGATATAGGACTACCTCGGAATCACGAATTTATCTTATAATTTATCTACAAAAACATCAAATTCAGTTGGATATTGACAGAGTAATCTCTAAGGAAACATGTAAAAAACATAGTTTCAGGAATTTCCTTCTTTATTGGAGACGGTTAAAAACAAACAGGGGCCCTACCATGAACGCTTATAGCAGTATTATTTCCATCTTGCTAAATGTCTGCCTTTATGGTATACGTCATAAGGTTGTCTTTCTCGACTGACAATTAGTATTGTTGAAAAAGTACTGTTTGAAGAACTTATGGTAACCCCCCAGGAAGTCATTGAAATTGAACTTGAATATTTTGCTTTGTAGCTAGAGCTGCTACCTTGTTGGTGTCTTAGCGTCACACCTTGGAGCACAATTATTTCAATAGTACAATGTGTCAACGCAAAAATACGTCCTTGACACACAGACAATAGAATAGCAGTCTAACAAAGACAGTAAACTAAATACAGTAAAAATAATACTCGTAGGTGCTGCTTAAGACGTCAAGTTCTGTACTTGTAATGTGAATTAACGTAACCGCCAAATGACGACTTTTCAGGAGAAGCCAAAAACTAATTTGCAAATTAAATTTTGCAAACTATCTTTAAATGGTGATGTCTTTTACCCTAATAGGGTCTAGAAGAGGTTGATGTTACGGTGTAGAAAGTAGAATGGCGCTTACGTTATTTTGTTTCATAATGGGGGAGTTATATTAATTCCTGGTTCTAAGATCATCTATTTTCAGCCAAATCGGTTAAGCCTTTCTTGAGTTATTAATAGAGTAACTAACACGACTTTTTTATATACAAGATGTATTTTATAACTTATTCTCACTAAAGTTTGTTTTCAAAACAGATGAACAGGTTTTAATGAATTTCGTAACACATATTATGTTTTGGAAATTATATATGTTACTTGAACCTCAAAATCTCTAAATCTTGCATTACAGTCAAATATTTTTAATCTGCAGGTAAAATTTTAAGAATACTGCTAGTTTATACCTAACATTATATGAGACAAATAATTGATTGTAAGTATCAAATAAGTTAGAAACTACTGGTCTAAACTCTGAGACTATTATTTTACTATTAAAATTCTACATAGGCTATATTAATTACTAAAGAAAACATAAATCTCCACCTGTGTGAAGCTGGAACGGCCGCTAGCATCTGATGAAAAGAAAACTAAGCAAATAAATGTATGTAACCGTTTAGTAGCAATATAAAATGGCATAATCAAAACACAATTTAATATTTATAACACAAAGAAAATCATTGAGTCTTCGTCAGTTAACAATTTTTTTGTATATACCTTGTACAAAAATCCATTGGAGTTGTTGTAAATTATTAACATAAGGCAAGAAGTTACGATATTTTAATTAAGTTCTGTAATAATCCCTACCAACTTAATAATGTTATCAAAGATTAAATCTATCGATACAAAAGTAGACTTATGTTTTGTTAAGGTTTTATTGCCTAATGCTGTGAATAAAAAGTATCAAGAGGTCATAGTTTTGCTACACGATGATTTATTTTAATGATTTTAACTTAAGTCATAAGAGTCTAGCGTTTTTATAACTATATATTATATCGTGTAGACAGTCAAGCTCATGGCTCACCTGATGATAAGAGATAGTCTGGGCCTAAAGACACAATAGATTTTAGTGATGCGTTGCTACCATATTTCAAATCTTTCCCTGACTTCCAACGTGCGATAGTCTGACAGGTTGGAAGTAAGGTAAAGCTATTCTACCCTCGGGAAAAGCAACAAGCTTGCGAGCTGATGCTGATCACTCCACCTAGTTATGACTGATTGCACTAGTAATATAATCCATTACGCTAATTAAATTCTGGAATACCAACTGCGGAAGATGGGTTCACCATATTCTTACTCTGAGAGTAGTTTAAGCGTACCTAGTATATTTTTTTTAAATTTCTGTATTTTAGTTGTCTAATCTAAATTATTAGTCGTACCTTTGGATTTACGCATACGAGTATTTTTATTACACGCAATACACACAAAATATATCCGTAATTATTTGCCATTCATTAGCTTATTTTATTTCAACAAACTATTTTGGATTCATTTTTCAACAACTTTTTAAAATTTGTCCGAGCACAAGACTGGGCAGACTTCTTGTTGCATACAATATAACAGCATTTCTATAAACAAAGAAGATTGTGGATTTTGACATTCAACAGTTAACCACTTACGTTACGCATATAATTAAACTCACACACAGATCGGATGTCGATATTATTTGTAAATTAAGTAAGAAGTAAGGAGACAATCTGCAGCTGAAACAATCTTTATAATTTACATTAGTGATGCTAGTCTTATTTATTAGAAAATACATGATACTCAGGTACTATTTCAAAGTAAAATTTGATAAAAATCGCTCAAAAGTTAATAGCGACAAAAAAGTGGCTATCGCTCTTGTCTTATACTCTTAATACGGTAAGCCCTTGAACTTTCTTTCCCCTTTACCGATACTAGTTCCTTCTGATAGAAATCGAATCAAATAAACAGAATTTATTTTCACTAATGATTTATTATGGGTTTTCCATTAACTGGGTTTCCGGGTTCTTTATGTTTGTGATTTTTATTAAAGTATTTCGGAATTCTTGAACGCATGATAGATGACATCTATTGGAGGACTGCTTAGGTCCTGAATGGATAAGGTACTTACTCAATATATACTGTTTTTTCTTCGTTGATTTTGTAATTTTTTTTCTTACCTGGCACCTCTTTAAAGGCGAACTTAGACTAAATTGATTTTAACTAAAAAATAGCAGTAACGGTAGAATGGTGTCAAATAACTTGCCATATAGAGATACACTGCTTTATCTTTTCTTGTTTTCAATTCTGTTTGGCGCTGTTGTAGGACATCCTTGCAAATTAGATCACAAGACAACGAAACACCTTTAACATTTATGATTATCCCTTATTGTCAGGAGAGCCATACGATTGCTTGCTTTTTAATCTAAAAAAAAGTATAGATATCTCTATAATATTTTTACTTCACGTAAATAAAAAAAAGTGTTGATTATTTACAGACAATATTTGATATCTGTCTCGCTTGTGTGGTATAAATGCGTAGAGCAGGCAAATCAAAAATGTGTTTCTCTGTAGGTAATCAGTTTTCCAACTATCACATTGGGGTACTAAGTACCTTTCGGCTACTCGTAGGTTCCACCTTTTATATGTGTAGGTACACCCAAGGCTACTTACTTAATACTAGCGTGAAGATTAGTTAAAACTTACTTTCATCTGGAATGACAAAGTTAGTCGTATATCTCTTTTACTCTCTACTACTCTATTATTCACAAGCTATGTCTTTAAACGGAATAATGCATGAAAACCAAAATAAATTTACCTATTTCTACTGTCATAATGACAGTGCTGTGTAAGGACACAAGAGTTTCAAGGGTATATATACACTTGAAGCAAGAACACAGCACATTAGGCCTATCGCATAAGTTTACCTTAAACTAAGGCCTTAAACTTAAATTAAGGCCCAATATCCTGGCCATAGGACAGCGACATACTTGTAACTTTCTTCAACTTATCTTTTTTTTGTAAGTGTCTCTTACCACTAGGAGAGTCGATTGCTTGTTCGCTGTCTTATTCAAAAAAAAAACAAAGTACCAATGAAGTATAAATTTTATTAATTAAGTTTCTCACAGAGAAATTATACAGCCTTCAGTAAAGAAGACCACTAAAAGTTGAAATGACTTACGTTCTGAACTCCTCATGTTAACTAGGTAAACTTGTAATACGGTTTTTATTATCCCGCATTTAATGGAATGACTGGAATGAGTTTTATCTCAGCAACTTTACTAATTTATCTAGTTCTGTTACATTTCCTCTTTGAGATACCTTACTTTATTTCTACTATTCTGTTTTAACTACAACTACGTTTTTGTTAATGATAGGTATGGCATGTAAAAAGTCTGCAATATCATATAGCTTACTTTTTAAATTAACTTACTGTGAGTTTTTGGTAATTAGTATCGGTTTAAATAGCCTTGTTTGTAAATTATTATTCATAAACATGATATGATTCCGTTTAAAAACACACGTTATCTATATCAAGTATTAATTTTAAGCAAAATTGCGATTAACCTCATTTGTTTCAATGAACATCTTATGAGATCAAAGTTTTAAAAGAACGTGGCAACAAAAACATGGTTTAAAATGGTAGTTGTTCTGCTTAGCACTAACTAAACTTATTTTCGATGTATGATAGCATACATATATAGGTGGTTTTTGCATCGTGAGACATACTTCAATGAATTGTTTGTCTATCTGCGCCACGGAGTGCATGTGCTCAAGGCCTAACAGTTCAATCATAGCCTACATTTTGTGGGTCATATAAATATTTGTGTGTCTGCAGAAGTTAAATATTCTATTTTATTTGCTGAGATTTTACCCGCGCTTCGAGTAGCGCCGAGTGTGGGAGCACACACATTACTTTCACAGTTGGATGTGGGTTTACTACGGGTCTCTGTCGAGATAAATCGATAGCATATCTGTTATGCAATCGTAAAGAGCTGTATTTGTTTATTGAATTCTTATATAGGAAATAAACTCTAAAGTTTATTAGCCAGGTTTCCAATACTGAAATAATATTTTTAATTGTTTAACACTTATGATGATGTTTGTAATATTTTTAGACTGTAGATTTTTAAATTGTATAAATGTATGTATCATCGATATCGGTTATATACTTAGAAACGTACATTCTAGCGTTAAAGTTTAATTTATTTATAGATTTTTTTTTGGTAGTTATTATGAAGATTTGTAGCATACATGCTAGTCTTTTCAGATTTTTGGCCTATTACGTTTTAAGCAAGAATGTATGTAATCTTGTTTACTTCAGCAAATAAATAAGTATTCGTGTACAAGTTTTTATTAAATTTCACATTTTCATTCATACTGTCCCAAGCACGTAAAACGCATAAAATTTGAGGAAATTCATATATTTTGTGTTCTTTCTCTAGTAGATTTTCTCGATTACTACATTTCGATAGATAGAATTTATGCTTACCCCCAGGGATATAAGCGTGTATTTGTATTTAAGTATTTATAAAGCGCAGAGCTGTATTATGGGTTTGAATATTTTATTTGTACAAATTGCCTTTTGATGAAATAACGTGAAAAAGCAAGATAATAGATACTTGTACAAAAGGTCAAGTGATAGAAACCTTCGTTTAAACAAAAAAACATTTTGTTTGTATACTGCGTGTAAATGTCAAGGACAAACTTTTTTTTAATAAAGCTTAACGTAAAAAATTTCCCCTAATGACATTTTTTTCTACGGAACAGGTTACAAAAGATGTTACTAATACTTTTATAAAACAACCAAGCAAGTAAACAAATTTCCTGATCATAAGAAGTTGGCACACATTGCATACAAATAAATAATAAAATAAATAAATAAATATCTTTGGACAAGTCACACGAATTGAATCTAACCACAAAGTAAGCATATTATAGGTAGCTATGCCTATGTTATGGTTGTTAGTCAACGATTCTAATACATAGAATATATTTAAATAAATACAAGAATAAATTTAATAAACACCCAGATCCGGAAATGCAAACATCTAAATGTTCATCACACAAATGCCTGCCCCCGTCGGGAATCGAACCCGAGCCTCGCGGTTGTTCGGCGTAGTTAGGCGTGTACGCTAGCCACTCGACCAACGAGGCGGTCAAAGATACCAAAGATGTGGAGACTAAACCCGATTCAATCACTGACATTTGTTGATCACCAATATTCACCAAATCCTAACAAGCTGAAATGTGATATATTCATTACTTTTAGTTTATAAATAACATAAAAATTCTAATACTTTGAACTTTATTCATTCATTCAACAGCCTAGGGAAAGGAAGTTTGTATTAATATGAGTGTTATGAAAGATACTCATTTATTGCTCTCTTCTCGGGATCTTAGAGAAAATGTGCGAATCTACACTTTAGCATATAACGGGACTAGAATATGTTTGACAGTGGTGCCAAATAGGGTGACGTGCTAAACCAGTTATTATCCCCGTGTTGGTCCGGGCTCCTTTGCAGAATAGATCATCTGCCTTCCTGCCAGGCAGCTCGTAAAAGGCGAGCATAGTCTTAACTTTTACTAAGACCGTCTGCTTTTTAACCTTCCAATGTTATAAAAAAGGCGTTTAAAGTAAAAATAATGGCATAAATTGAATATTAAAAGAACTTGATTAGCTATTCACCCTGTTTGGTACCAATGCCTTACCTATTCCTGTGATAGAGAAGCAAGTAGACAACTATAAAACAACTTGCAAACATAGTTTAGAAACAAACTTTCATGAGTTATAATGGCATACATATATACGGAGCTCTAGATGGTAAAAAACAACCGCTACCGGTAGACACCATAAATGTTGAAGGTGCATGTCTTTTGGATGAGGTATAAGTCCAATTGTGCAAGTCGTAGCCGGTACTACCCTACCTTCCAGACCGAAATATTACATTGTCATTATGGCAACAGGAGTAGATAAGGCATTGCCCAAAGTTGCAGCATGGACTTCTACAACCAGACCCATTAGAGCTTTGCTTGTCTCCTGCAAACTGCTTGCCAGGTCTATTCTAAACAGAATGCCCAGTCTAACACGGGGGACTATCTTCGTTCTAGATTTTATCGTAGTCCGCTATAAGAAACAAATTCCCACGAAGAATTCAAATAGTCATTAATATTTATGAGTCTTGTTATAATTAAAATATAAATGACTAAAATACGAATACCTGTCATAATACTGATTAAAACATATGTCAAATATTGCTGTAAATAATTATTGACGTGTTGAATATTGAGCGGAATTAATTATCCGAGTTTGGTGTAGTGGTAATATTTATTTAAAATGTGAATCGGATATCCGATTACTATCCAGTGCGCCTATTAGCCGCTGTTTACTATTCATTCGGATATCGAATATCCAGTATATATTACTCGTATTATTACAATGGAAGTTAATATTTTTTAAGTTTTTTAGTTAAAATAAATTTTGGTTTAAAGAAAATAATATTTTTGAAGTAATATTTTTAAATAATGTTTGTAAAAATAGAAGATGACGTATAAAAACCAACTACATCAGACTGAAATCAATCACCAAGTTTAGACACATACGATCATTTTTATAGTCCGATGAAGTTGTAAAAACCGCGAGGTTAGCACATATTAGCCATTAAAAAAACACACGATCATGTATACCTATCTCCACAACAAATTTCTTGCGTGCTAGGTCCGTCTTTACAAGTGTAAGAGCGGTTCCGCTCTACGTCCTATCTGAATCCTGTTCGTAACCGTGAAAATTTTCTTAATTAGGCCGGGATGTTAAGTCTGCATCACAAAGCCTCAAGCAAAATAAAGTTTACCGGCTGACTTACCCTCCGAATCGGAACACGTGATGACGTTATGGCGGCAAGAATAGTTAAGGCGGTGGTACCAATCCGGGTAAGTCGCTGCGAAACTCAACCAGCTAGTCAGATGTCACGGTGTTAGTGACGGTAAGCTAATGCTCGCCTTTTACGAGTACGAAGAAGGCAGATGGTCTGTTGCCAAGGAGCCGGGACTAACACGGGAAAAAGTCCTATGCAATATCTAGTGTAAATAGTAATTTCTAACAGTAGTAGCTCTATTGGAAAACATTTGAATATATACTGCCTAAATGAATTGTTATGTCGATTAGCGCTTTTGGCGCTTTAGATTCGCAATGCACTGCTATTTTAGCGCTGGTTATTTCGGAGGTTAATGTTCGATGCACACGTAAACTTACCTTCATTAAATACGAGTGCAACTTAGTTTCATTAAAATACAGTGTTTGTGGTCTAGTTATTTAAAACCAGCTTTTAACCGCGGTTTTGCATGCATGAAGATAGATCTAATTTGAATACGTTGACATAATTATCAACGTGTAAAGTACTAGCTGTTGCCTTCGGCTTTGCCCGAATTTTCGCAGTAACCCGTTATGAGATCTGGATTAAAAGAAGCCTATTTATTAATCCAAGTCACAATATATCTCTGCTCTAAATTTCAGACAAATCCGTTAAGCTATTCGAGCGTGAAAGAGTAACAAACGTATACACATTTTTACAAACTTTTGCGTAATATAATATGATAATAAAATAAATGAATAATATAATCCCTGGACAAGTCACACAAATTGAATCTAACTCCAAAGTAAGCAAATTACATGCTTGTGTTATGGGTGTTAGTCAACGATAGTAATACATAGAAATACTTAAATAAATACCAGAATAAATTTGATAAACACCCAGACACGGAAATACAGACATGTAAACGTTCATCACACAAATGCCTGCCCCCGTCGGGAGTTCGATTCCTGACGGGGTTCGAGCCTCGCGGTTGGTCGTGTAGTTAGGCGTGTACGCTAGCCACTTGACAAACGCGGTCATAATATTTATATGATTATGTAAAATATATTTTTTTTCAAATTTTTTATTAACAAGTTAAACCGCATTTTGGATAAACCGTTATGGCCTGAAACAAAACATACTTTACTGTTTGACCTTTTAGAAATAAGTAGATCGCTTTTGTTAGGCTTGTGACCTTCTCCAAGGACTGACTGGTTCTTATACGTTTACTATTATTATATTACGTTAATTATTATACTTATTTTTATATAATCTTATATGTTTTTAATATTTTATAATAATCTTTATGTCTTGTAATCTGATAATTTATGTTATAATTTATTAAAACCGAGTCTAGTCATTTGATGTAAAAACAACGTACCAATACGTAAAAGGTACGTTTGTAATTATGATACTAAAATTATGATATCGCCTCTATGGTGTAGCGGTCCGACGACGGACTTGATTTCTTGAAGTCTCACGTCCAAACCCCGGTTCTGACAGCAAAAAAATAAATTAAATAGGAAATGTGTATTTTGAATAACGTTAATAAAAATAACGTTGCCTGGGATTGGATATGTGCTCGGTTAGCGATAGGCTTGCCACCTATCACATTGTGGGAATTATTGTCTTCGGCTGGTCATAGGTGCCCTGGCTGTGCCTCTGCCTAACTCTTCAGAGATATGGGGGTGAAGATAATTTACTTTTCTTTATTTCTATGAATATGATATCGCGTCTTATTTTTTTAAGGAATAGTAACAATCTCAGTGAGTCATCGTCAGGAGTCTACCAGTAAAAGGTCACGGTGCTAGTGTCAAATTAAGCTGAAGCTAAGAAAATTACGTTTCTTACAAACCGAATATGCAAGGAGAAGGGGTGGGAGGGGTTATTGTCATTAAAATTTTGACCTAAATAATCGGTTGAGTTTTCCAACAACTTTCCCAAATTAGTAGCCACTTTTCTTTCTGTAAAAACTTTATTGCTCGTCACTGTGTTCCAGTTTATATTGTAAATAATTAGCACACTTACTTTTACGGAAAAGGGTTAAAAATGAAGTTTTGATTGGTAATGGACTATCAAAATTGTTTGTGATGTAAATGTCATGTAATTTTACTAGTTGTTTACTCATGATTTCACCAGCGTAGAACCCATATAATATATAGTCTATATTGCCTCTGTGGACTAGCGCTGCGGCATTGGACTTGACTTTTTGAGGTCCTGGGTTCGATGTCCTTTTCGGGAAACATAAAAAAATGTGTATTCTAAATTTTCTTATAGATAACAATAATGTATCCCGGGATTGGGATTTTAACTTTAATTTGAACCGTCTGCACCGTAGATCAAATATAAAAATAATCAAAAAATGTTTTCAAATTAACTAGTGGTCGCCGTTAGTCGAAATTCGACGATAATAAATTTTAATATATTGTTGATAAGAACGCCATCTTCATTTTTCAAGACCAACTACTTTGTTGCCAAACTTTTTAGTGCGCCATCTGTGATCTTTTATCATTATCATCAATATATATTATGTTTGGTACGTCAATTGCATGGTAGTGTGGTTAACGTTTTATCAATTGATTTAATGTACTTTATAGGCAATATTATTGAAAAATATTAGCGTTCTGCACTTCTCCTACACATAAACTATAAGTGTGCCAAATTTTATGCTCCTGGATCTGCACAATTTTCATAAAAAGGGGTCCAAAGTTTTGGCATCACGTATTAATATATTCAAACAAACAATTAATTACTCAGTATAAACAAAATATTCAAACTCTTACGTATCCAAGGAAAAAGTTTATAAAAGACAACTTCCAGCTACGACTTTTCGACTTTCTTCATTAAGCAAGTAAAAATACTTTTAAAGTAGAAATGAACTTTTTCAAACTATTGAGTCAACTGAGTAAAACTGACGTATTTATTTATGTAACAAATTCTATTCGTTATTTAAAATTATAAATGCGAAAGTTTGTATGTTTCTTAGTTTGGTTGTTAAGCTTTTACGCAAAATCTGCTGAATCGATAACATAAAATTTGGCACACATATAGGGGGTAACTTGGATTAACATATAAGATTGGTTTTATCCCAAAAAATGTTCCTGTGGAGACATTAATCACGTGGGCAACGCTACAGATGTAACTAACAACTAGTAAGTAATATAATTAAGTGTGGGCCACCCTAATTTATTTCTTTCTTCCTACTAAAACAATCTCTAAAAAACATTGATAAGACAAAGTTTGCCAGTTTATCTAGTATAATAAAAATAAGTAAAAAAATATCTGGCAATGTGTACGCATAACTGCTGAAAAATGATAATCTTATTTTTTTTAAATTAACCATCGATAATGCGATATGTTATTTAAGAACTATTTCGATCACGTTAGCTTATACCAAAAAAACGCATTAAAATCGTTCCCTCCGTTTAAAAGCTATGATACCAAACACTTACCCAGGAAATGTTAAACTTGAACCAGGAATGTTGAAAGTATACGTTATGTCTGCACGTTAACCGTCTTATTAACAAACACGGAGTAAAGTACTCCAAAGTTTAACCTAGTATTGTGATACGGACTTTAACAGAAACCTAATTTTACTCCTACGTTAATCCACGTTTGTCAATAAGACGGTAAAAGTTTAACGTGCCTCCTCGTTAAATTGAAAAGTATCTTCACGCCTATATCCCCGAAGAGGTAGGCAGAGACACAACCAGTGTACCCACGACTAGCCGAAGACACTAAGTCCCACAATGTGATAGGAGGCCAGCTTATCGACAACCGGGCACATATCCAAACCCGAGAAAGGTTTTTTTTATAATAAAATTAGAAAAACCCAATTTTCTTTTTATTGCCCGACACAAGACTCGAACCCGGGACCTCAGGCAATCAAGTCCAACAACCGAACCGCTAGACCACAGAGGCAAATTGAATTAAATTAAAGATTGTTTTAACTAAGACGAATATAATAATTTTAACATTCCTGTTTAAAAGTATTAAATGACATAAAGGTTTAAAAAACAGGACCGCTGGCACCGGTTAGTATGCAATATTACGTGGGTATTTCGCTATTGGGTATTGAATATTGGACAGAATACATTATCGCCGCGTTTAGTATCGTCACAGCCAAATTGGCAATTTACATTTGAATTTACTGGACTACACGAATGAATTGATATGGCGGGAACGTAATTAATATGTCGATTAGCGCTTTTGGCGCTTTGGACCCGAATGTACTGGTATTTCACGGACTAATGGTATGTGATGGACAGTGCCCAGTTCGGTAATATGTGTTTTGAGACTGGTACATTGGAACATTAATTATATTGGACATAGATATTACTTTTATTAGCGGTTTAGGTCCGAGGTATACTTACTGGTATTTGAGAAACTAATGGTATGTGATGGACAGTGCCCAGTTTGTTATTGTGGGTATTGAGACTGGTAGGTACATTGGAACACTAATTACATTAAAAAAAGTTATTACTTTTATTGGCGCTTAAATCTGAAGTGTACTTACCTGATATTTCAGGGAGTAATGGTATGTGATGGACAGTGCAGAGTTCGTTACTTATGTGTTTTAAGACTTGTACATTGGATCATTAATTGTATTAGACATTGGTATTACTTTTATTAGCACTTTAGATCCGAAGTAAACTTACTGGTACTTCAAGGAATAATGGTGTTATGGTCAGACTGTTCTTTGTTATTATTTTTGAGACTGGTACATTCAATTTTAACTATGTTAGAGATAGATTTTACCTTTAGTAGCGCTTTAGGCACAACTTTACTGGTATTTGGGGAACTAATAGTATATGATGGACAGTGCCCAGTTCGTTATTATGGGTTTTGAAACTGGTACATTGGAATATTAATTATATTTGACATAAATAATACATTTACTTTTATTGATGCTTTAGATTCGAAGTATATTACTGGTAGTTCAAGGACTAACAATATGTGATGGACAGTGCTCAGATCGTTATTATGTGTTTTGAGACTGGTACATTTAAACGTTAATTATGTTAGACGTTGGTATTAATTTTATAAGCGTTTTAAATCCCAAATATACCTACTGGTATTTCAGGGACTAATGGTCTGTATTAGACAATGCATAGTTTGTTATTATGTGTCTTGAGACTGGTACATTGGACCATTAAATATGTTAGACATTGCTATTACTTTTAAAAGCGATTTAGATTCTAAACATATTTACTGGTATTTCACGGACTAATGATATATGATGGACAGTGCCTATTTCGTTATTATGTGTTTTGAGACTGGTACATTGGAACATTAATTGTATTAGACATTGATAACATTTTTATTTGCGCTTTTGATCCGAAGTATGCTTACTGGTATTTCAGGAACTTATGATGTGTGATGGACACACAGTTTTTTATTATTATGATTTGAGACTTGATTTTAATTATGTTTGAAACCAATATTACCTTTTATCAGCGACATATCAGTTAGATCAGTGGGTCCTGTGTGACATAAGCCTCGTGAAAGCAAAATGTTTTTCGAAAGTAATGTCATAGACGGACTTAAAGCGAAGAGTCTCAACCAATACCTTAACAGACTCTCGTTACATACCTGGATTAAAAGTCTTATTAACCGCGAGGTTTTTACAACTTTGTCGGCCTTCATTGTAGCAATTTCAAATAAAGCACAGCTTGTAAGAATACTCTCTCTGTATTTCTGTCTGACGTTTTCCTGCCGTCATAACGTCAATGCTTACCGTTGACTCGTTCCGGTTCAGAGGGTAAGGTAGCCGGTTTACTTCCTTTTTTTCGAGAAACGACATAACGGCCTATGATTGGCAACGAACCACTGCTACCTTTGGTGTATCTAGGCGGGGTGAATTTCTTGCTATCGGAAAATCTGTATGCTTATTTGCCTTCCAGTATCATTAAATGTAAAAAAATGTAAAAAAGTAGTTATAACAAAAATACACAAAATATACATGCAGCCGAATTGAAAGCCTCCTTCTGTTTTTGAGTTTGATTTTAATTTTACAAAAACTAATTTAATTAAATTAATTTTAATATAAACTTGAATCTTAGGGGCTCAAAATAACAAACTACGTTTTCCTCTTAATAATAGACAGATCTAATTTTCTCCCTCTTTGTTATGCATTTGGACAAAAGGTTAGATATTATTAAGTATTCTCCGTCTTTTCTTCGCTTATTCCTAAATCCACTTTGTGCTGAATATTGTGTTGTTCTGAATATTTGGGATTTACTTCGTACGTGGAGAAATGGTGGGCGGAATATTTACTGTATATAACACAATTCAAGAGTTCTGACTTTTCAAAGCGCGTCTGATTGCCTCTGTGGTTTAATGATGTGGACTTGACTACATAATGTCCCGGGCTCGAATCCTGGGTCGTGCAACAAAAAATTGTGTTTCTTCAATTTTCTAAAAATCAACTTTCCCAGGTTTGGCTATGTGCCCAGTAGGCCATAGGCTTACCATCTGTCACATTTAATGTTTAAGTAGTATCGTGGGTGGTTATATCTCTGCCTACCACTTCGATGCTACGAGCGTGGCACTTTCGTTGTATCTTCTTATAAATCACCCGGACTGCTACAACCGCCTTACCTGTTCCTACCATAACGTCATGACGTGTTCCGGTTTGGAGGTTAATGTAGCCTGTAAACTTACCTTTGCTCGAGGCATAACATCCCGCCCTCAGGTTGGTAACGCACCATTACCACCTTTGGTGTCTCTAGGTGGAGTGAATTTCTTAGCATCAGGAAATCCGTCTGCTTGTTTGCCTTCCAATATCATAAAAAACACGGTCAAACAAATTATCCACATTTGATCGAATTTCACCACTTTATTTCCCTGAAAAACTTTTTCACGAACCATAAACTAAATTCTAATAAACGAAGGGTAGGTATCAAAGCGAACCCTACATTATTTCAGGGTAGTTTAAAGAATTAAGGAGTACTTAAACAGTTTGACCGTTCACACAAAAGGAGGCGATCTGCAGCACGCTCCATTGATCAAAGTAATAGGAGGAGCGCTTGCTCGGATGGTGTTTTGATTAAATTTTCATGTTCTTTCAAAGTCGGGTAGTTGTGTTGGAGTTTGCTCATTATCTTTGTACTTCGCCTCTGTGGTGTACTGGTTTAGTGTTAGACTAGATTAACTGAGGTTCTAGGTTCGACTCCTGGGTAAAGATCTTCACGCTCATATAGCTTATTTAAAAAATTGACATGACATACAAACATACAAATCTTCACGTCAAGTCCCTTACGGGGTAGGCAGAGGGTATCGAGTGCCAGACCTAATGTATTCATTTATCTAAGTTCGTCTCGTTGGTCGAGGGGCCAGCGTACATGCCTAAATCTACCTACCAACCGCGAGGTCCGGGTTCGATTCTGAGGAAGGCAGACATTTGTGTGATGAACATGAAATTAGAAGTCTGCTGTTCCGGGTCTGGGTATTTTATGTATTAGAGTCGTTTATTTATACCGATAAGACAAGCATTTAATTCGCTTTCTTTGGGGTTAGATTCTGTGTGTATTCAGTTTATATATAGATATAAAAGAAAGTCGGATTTGTTACAACAATTATAACTCGAGATCTGCTGGACCAATTTTGATAGCTTCTGATTCTTTATTATATATTTGTCTTGGACTCGAATAGCAGAATACAGCTTTAGAACGATAAAAAATATTATGAAAAATTAAACAGGCTTGATAGTCAAACCGATTAGGCTAAAGATTGATGGAGAGGTAGCTTAGGACCGGGAGAAGGACATGGGGAACATTTTATCTTACAACAGCGAGGAAACTAGGAAAAACGACATTTTAATATTTCCCATTCAAAACTGAACGAGCAGAACGAGTTCGCCGGAACAGCTAGTATTTATGAATGTAACGTGTCCAGGGATATTTATTAATTTACTTTCTTTACAAAGAGGTAAAGTGTGCACCAACTTGGCTACATTTGCACCACCATTTCCGCAGTAATTACACTAGTGCTCGGCATTGTCACGTTCCTGTAAAATGCAGGCTATATAATAGGAATGAACCACCAATAGTGTCTGAAAATGGTGTCTGAAGGTGACAATTGCTCTTGCTACCAGAAATGCCACTTGCATATACTATGTTTTATAGTAAAAAAATCAAACAAAACACGAAGGAAATGTGGGCTTAGACCGTTGGCCAGAACCTTATTGAATGTGCAAAGATAATATAAAAGATCCACTTGAAGTAGGTATTAAATAAAAAAAATTGTTATTAAAAGGTGAAAAATTAAAGACTTCACAAAGAAATAAAAATTAATCAGTTTAAGTCATGTTTAAGTGCATTTTAACTTTGTGAAAGTTAAAATCGCTTTGGACGCAAGTTATTAAGAGTTTTAGTAACTTTGCTAAGTCTGTGGTATTTTTATTTTTCTTTCTATCTATATTTATAAAAAGGAAGAGATTAAACTCTTAGTTTGAGCCTTTTATTTAAAAAAAATGTGTTTTCTCAAACCATGTTAACTTTATTGTGATATGTGCTCGGTTGGCGATTGGCTTACCATCTATCACATTGTGGGACTTAACGTCTTCGGATAGTCTAATTACCTACCTCCTTGGGGGTTACGGGCGTGTTTAACTTTGTGTACAGTGTCAATTTTTTCAACATATGAATAAGATCTTAAGAACTGAGTACCAAAACCAAAAAAAAAACATTCTAGAGCACGTAGCTCCTAATAATAAAATTCTTGCAACCCAAGTACCTACTTGAAATGAAATTTCCACCGAAATAAAAGATACAAGCACCGCAAAAAATCTTTGTTTTCATAACTTTCAAAATACGTGCTTATTGGAGTGAAATTCATCAAAAGTATATTAAAAGTATCTTAACCGAGACGAAATAAAAACGCCCCAACTTTCCCAATTTAAACTTTAATTTTGATGTTTCAATCGAGGAATGGAGAAGACAAGTTATTCGCGTCGTGATTTCAAAGTTATGGAAATTTCATTTTCATATTTCACGTGACTTTTTAAGATTATATCTGCGCACTAAGAGTCTGTCCAAGAAGAGCCTTTTACGCGCGCGTAGGAACTTTGATTCTCTTCACGTTCACTGTAATACAGCGGTTGTGTTGCTGCATACAGCTTACGCGCAAACAGTGTATGAGTGTATCAACGTATGAACCTTGTCGGAGAATGGAGACGACAAGTTATTCGCGTCGTGATTTCAAAATTATGGAAATTTCACATTCATATTTCACGTGACTGTTTTAAGATTATATCTGCGCACTAAGAACCTGTCCATAGAGAGCGTTTTACGCGCGTAAAGGAACTTCAATTCTCTTTATGTTCACTGTAATACAGCGGTTGTGTTGTTGCATATAGTTTACGCACAAACAGTGTATGGATGTATCAACGTGTGAACCTTATCGAGGAATGGAGAAGACAAGTTATTCACGTCGTGATTTCAAAGTTATGGAAATTTCCTTTTCATATTTCGCGTGACTTTTTGAGATTAAATCAGCTCACTAAAAGCCTGTCTAAGAAGAGCGTTAACTTACTCACTAAGAACTTTAATTCTCTTCATGTTTACTGTAATACAGCGGTTGTGTTGTTGCATACAGTTTACGCGCAAACAGTGTACCCCGTGTTGGTCCAGGCTCCTTTGTAGAATAGACCATCTATCTGCCTTCCTGCCAGGCAGCTCGTAATAGGGTCACCGTCACTAACACCGTGACATCTTACTAGGAGGTAGAGTTTCGCAGCGACTCGCCCGGATTAGTACCACCGCCTTAACTATTCCTGCCGCCATAACGTCAATGCCTGCCGTTGACGTGTTCCGGTTGGAGGATAAGGTAGCCGGTAAAGACTTTTGCTCGAGGCCTTACATCCCAGCCTCAGGTTGTCAACGCACCATTACCACCTTTGGTGTCTTTAGGCGACGTGAATTTCTTACCATCAGGAAATCCGTCTGCTTGTTTGCCTTCCAATATTATAAAAAAAATGAGTGTATCAACGTATGAACCTTATCGAGGAATGGAGAAGACAAGTTATTCGCGTCGTGATTTCAAAGCTGTGGAAATTTGATATTCATACTCACCAAATTTTATGAATGTAACTCCAATCGTTTTTGCCCATCGACGATGAATCAGTCAGTCAGACCATGTTATTTTATAGGTATAGATATCAAATTAGTATTGTCATTTCGATTTATACAGCACTTTAATAAACGATATTTCTTATAAAAGCGATATAAAATTAGTTGCAACACTTTTAAAAAAAGCTTCACCCGCTGAACTGAAAAATTGGTCTTTAGAAATTTTTCGGAGCGAAACCACAAAGAACAATAGCCTGGAACAAAGGCGATCTTACAATGCGACTTCTTTATTGTGGTGTTACCTTTCTTAAGTAGATTTTTTCCCTTGTTATACCCATTTAAAGCCTTGTTAGATTGACAATTTCTGTTTTAGAGTCGTCTAAACGTTAATTCGAGTTTTTATTGGGGTTAAAAAATACCCTAAGATAAAACAGACTTTTAAAAGACGAATAAAAGTACTTTTTCCAATTAATGTTTTCTTTCTACGGGTGGTAGAGTGCTGTGCAACGTGCTTGGATAGAAATCTATCGCTTTACCTATAACTGACGCCATGATGTCTCTGTCATGTTCTGGTCTGGAGGGCCAGCAGACTTACACAATAAGCCATAGGACAGCAACGCACCCATGACAATGTAGTGTCTATAGATCACAATTGCCTATTACCATCAGGAGGCTCATGTGCTTGTTCTCTGGCCTATCAGAGATCCTGGAAGAAATAGAACACCCTGTACTAACTCGTTAGATAACTAAACGTAAACTGATCATACGAGCTCGCGCTCAAAAAGCGTACGACGAAGTATTTAGTACCGCGCTTATTAAATAATATGGATTCCCTGATTAAAATGTCCATAACTAATAATAATATTAAGTACAAACTAAAAAAATAATGTAGCGTTGCACGAATGTAGCACACACAAACGCTTAGTAGTTTAAGTAGTGCATTTATTGATGATTTAGTATTAGTTGTTTTAACATTAAATAAATGAATAAAAATCATTTAAAAAAAGCAGTAAACAATCGTCACCTGCAGACACCATACTGGTCGGTGACCATCTTGTGGCTGGAGTCTAGGCTATGGTTTTAAGTCTACTGACTACCAACTTTTCAGCACGGCACGGCCTCCAGTAATACAGTGACGATCATGATACTACGGTGGTAGGAATAATTAAAGCTGTGGTATTGCTTTACCTAGTGATGTCTGACTGCGATTATAGAATAATCCAGTAATCTAAATTACTATGTCATTATCAGCAGGCGATTAGATCGTCACAACCCGACCGCGAACGTTGATATGCCACACCTAACACAAAAGCTTAAGAACTCACGACACGTTTTACACCCGCAGCGCCCGCGGTTGTCTGCGGTTCCCACGGTCGTGGTTGGGCATGTTCCCGTACAAGTTCCTAATAGAAGTATAAACCGAATCAGATAAGTAAACATTTTACACCTACAAAATTTAAATATTGGTTGATTTCCCTGTGTTTCCATCATCAGGTCTAGGCTTGGTTTCAAATAAACAAGAATGTTTGAAATCAGATCAGAAATGACAGAGAAGCCGGCTAATTAAACAAACTTACAAAATATGTATAGGGGTCAAACATAATATATAATCTCTTTCTTTTTTTGAACTCAATTTATTATTCTTTAAAATCCAGAACCAATCGTTTTACCATCCAGACCTGTGTAAATAGCATAAATACAGATTCCTCGTATAATTAAAAGAAAACTCAAATTAATTCATAAAAAAGTATGATACATTAAAATATTTACATTCAAATCCTACCCCAAAACCAACACCAAAAATCACCGAATCGTTTCAAAAATTAATATAAATGTTTCAGTAGAAATTCAAAAGTTGGAATGTTGTTATGTTTACCAGATAAACGAAAGCCAATATTTATTTAATATTAATTATTACTATCCAGAGTATCCGCTTACTCAAGGCGAAGATAAATAATAAGTAATTTTTGACCGCGTAAAGTATGATTTATATATTATTCACTAGCTGTTGCCCGCGGCTTTGCTTGCGTGGTTAATGGTCTAATAGGAGCGTCTTACGGGATAAAAACTATCTTACCTATTAATCAAATTTACTCTTTATGTGTGCGCTAAATTTCATGAAAATCGGTTTAGCAGTTTTTGCGTGAAGATGGAACAAATATACAAAATTTCGCATTCATAATATTAGTAGGATTATTAGGGCTTTAGTGCCCCGCCAAGACGGCTTAAATGATGTGCAAAGGAGATTTTTTTCCTACGTACTTAGCTATCCCGTGGTCGGGATAGGTTGTACAGTAAGGCCAATGGTGCAAGTCTTGCGGCTACCCTTCCCAACGGACCAGAACATGATTCTGTCAGGAATATGTAAGGTGGTAGATTCCCACCCGGACAAATTGCACTACAGCACTCTGTCGTCTGTGGTCTTGTTGGAAATGACCTATTTGACCTTTATGCACCTATTTCCA
>NJDD01003025.1:62208-79257 GCA_002245505.1 Calephelis nemesis
CTACCCTTCCCAACGGACCAGAACATGATTTTGTCAGGAATATGTAAGGTGGTAGATTCCCACCCAGACAAATTGCACCATAGCACTCTGTCGCCTGTGGTCTTGTTGGAAATGACCTATTTGACCTTTATGCACCTATTTCCAGGTGCCTGGCAGAAAGTCAGATGGTCTGTAACTCTATTTGGAAGATCCGATTCCAGACGGGGAGTTATTCCATGAATCCATGTACCATTTTGAAACAAGATGTCAGTAGTGGACTTATAAAAAGATATTAAGTTTCATTTGCGTAGCCCAAATACTTTCACCAGAATTGAAGTTGCATGAAGAATTATTTATCCACTGTCACTTAAAAAAGCATCAACTCTTATTTACAACTCACTTGCACACTATCGTTGACTTACAAACAAAAACCAAAAAAAATTATCTTTGAGTATAGAATAGGAAGTCAAACAAGCATACCGAGAAAAATAAAAAGTGATCACTGCCGCCCTACAGGAGTATACGTTGCCAACCTTAAAGAAATGAGTATGCTCTTATCTTGAAGGTTCCTTAGGTATAAAAATATCGCTCATGGTAATTAGTTCTACAAAGATGTTGTGCAGGCTAAGAAATATCTTCGGAATTTGTACTGTTGTAGACCGCAACGCATAAAAGTGATGGGTATGACACCTTAAACTCTAACGCGAAATTTAGCAATGGTAAAATTTAGCAACAGGAAACAAACCAACAACTCCTCAGAGCATTTCCCACGATATACGACTATATCGCCGTTGTGGTCTAGCGGTTCATGTGTTGGACTTGATTTTATGAGGTCCCGGGTTCGATTCCTTAAGGTTTATTCCAAAATATGGTTTTTCTAATTCTCTAATAAAAATGAACGCTGCCCGGGATTGGATATGAGCCCGATTGGCGATAGGCATGCCACCTATTACATTGTGAGACTCCGTGTCTTCGCCTAGTCGTGGGTGCCGTAGTGGTCCCTCTGCTTTCCTCTTCGAGATATGGGCGTGAAGATACTTAGTTTTAGGACAGTGTGTGGTATAAAACACTAGGCGACCCACCACTTATCAACGCTCAAGAACCATGTAACCCCAAAACGTTAAGCCTTTTGGGCAACATGTTACGGTTGGGTGTTTCGGTTAAAAACATTTTTAAAAATAATTAAAATGACTATTTGCGTTGACATTTATTTTAAAACGAGACCTCGGGTAGATTGTAAAAATACGAGCTTTTAACTTGATGAAGCAATTTAAATGACAAGACCCCTAAAGGGGTTGATAGCACGATAAAATCTACTAGTAGACTAAGATTCAGCCACGTATTTACCGTTTTGTGTATTTTTTCATGTACCAAAAATCAGTCGTAACAAAAATAAAGTGAATTTGTCCATTTAATTTTATATTCATATTTTTGATAATAACATGAATGCTTAAAAAATAACTCAAATCAAATTTCAAGAAAGAAGTGTTGAAAAAAGATGGTTGTTGGTTGGATGTTGTTATGTCTTAGATACAGTTCGAATCAGACGTAGTTTACTATGTAGTAGTTACTGTAGTTAGTTATGGTAGTGTAGTTTACTATGTAGTAGTGTGTAGTTTACTATGTTGAGTCAAGAATGGTAACACTTTGTATACTATGGACCACTTATTATTTTTAACTAGTTCAATCGCCTCTGTGGTCTAGCGGTTCAGTTGTTGGACTTGTCTGCATGAGGTCCCGGTTCGAATCCCGGGTCGGGCAACAAAAAGAAAATGGGTTTTTACAATTTTTTAATAAAAAAAAACGTTGCTCGGGATTGGATATGTGCCCGATTGGCGATAGGCATGCCACCTATCACATTATGGGACTTAGTGTCTTCGGCTAGTCGTGGGTGAGTATAATGACAAAAGCAAAATTGTTGTCTTTAGCTTCCGTTTATGATCATATCAAACCAGGCTTGTGTGACTGTTATTTTTTAACAAAACGGATCATTTATTCGGTACATATGCCTGGCGTTGAACTATAGTTAAATAGGTGTAATTAATATAAGAAAAAGTTTTGTTAAGCAATGTTAATATAACTTTTTTTAAATTTGAAACATAATTTAATCACATATGGTATAGTTTTTTAATTAAGCACATGTGTTTGGCAACACATAGACATATGTTCATATACATTTTTAATGTATCTTAATTTTATACAAAAACAGATAGGTTCTTGTAACATGCACAAAAAATGTGCTATTATTAACAAAGCAGAAAAGTGTTCTAGTACAAGTATATGTTATGACATATGAACTCTGTAATTTTGCTTCCGGATCCGTACTATAACAAAATCTCTGCCGTCAACTAAATACGAAGTGATCCCGTAAAAAAGGAACTCGTCCAAGCGATGAGCCTAAATTATCTGGAACTTTAACTAACTTTATGCTGGAACTTTAAATTTGTCCTGTAGAATGAACAGAATTAAGGACAGTAAAATAACGAAACTGACTACATTTCTGTAAAACATTAGACGTTCTATATCGGCCACTTTTAATGTTCCGTAACTGAATGGTATCAATAGCATTATACTTTCTGTTTTATATTCCCTTTTTTATTAATTGTCTGTTATTGCCGAGCGTAGTAATACTAAAATTGATTAAATAGCTAATGTGTCCCGTGTAAGTTGCAGAATAGACCGCCTGCTTTCTGCCTTGTAGCTCGTAAAAGACGAGGCTTACCGTCACTAAGGTTACCGTAACTAGACATCCGATTAGGTGGTAGAGTTTTGTAAAAACTCGCCTGTATTGATACCACAGCCTTTCCTATTCCTGCCGCCGTAAAGTTAGCACTTGCCGTTGACGTGTTCCGGTTGGGAGGATAAGATAGCCAGTAAACTTACTTTTGCTCGAGGCCTAACATTCTGAGGTCCATAACGCACCATTGCCACCTTTGGTATCTCTAAGTGGTGTGTTTTTTTATAATCAGATAATCCGTCTGCTTGTTTGCCATCTAATAACTTAAATTATAAGAACTACCTCAATCACACTCGGTTACAAAAAAAACCATATCAAAATCGATTCATCCGTGATCATGCCGTAGACAGACACACGCAACCATTTCAAACTTATAAAACCTGTATTTTTTGACGGGAGTTGAAAATGACGTCTTTTGCATATATGCGCATACTAACCAACTCCTGTAAGTTTCATTTTAAATCAAGCTAAAAAAGTAGGAGTGTGTCACTTTGTCCTCTAATTCGAATTCCTATATCAATTGACCTAATTTCACTACTTGTCGAACTTCAAATGTAAGTGTTTTCTGTCAAAATCACGTAAGAATACGAACACTAAAAAGTAAAGTAAAAAATGTTAACATATTAATACTTACTACTAAGACTACTAGTACGACTCAGTCTTTCTTCCTGTCTAATAACTTGTAAGTAGCGATCATAGATAGATCGAATGGGTCTATCACCAGCAGTACTGGTACATATCATCTCTGTACATCTCTGTACATACATCTCTGTATTACATAACTTGCGGGGCTTAGTATGTTACCTATTTCTATCCCTAAAGTAGTCTTTGAAAATATATGTAATAAAAATATCATGACAAAAAATATCATGTTCCGTTTTGGATGGTTAGCTAGCTAGTAGATTTGTAAAATAGGCCCAACACCCCAAATACTTCTATAACATATAGTCCACAGTACCATCAGGAAAGCCATGCGATTGTTCGCTGTTTTCAATATATACTTGTTTGCCTTCCAATATCATTAAAAAAAAAGGTTAAGTGTATGTTTCACTGCTTTAAAGCCCGGCTCAACGAACCGTAGTCCGTTAGTATAACCATTGGTTGTTTATCTAAAAGTAACAAAGCGTTGATCATAGTTACACAAAATGCTTTGAGTTATTAATAGACAACGAACGACCGTAGTTAGATATTTTACTATTCTTACAAAAAACTAACGTTCGTCAGCAAATCGACTAGTTTCTTGAATATAGGAACCAGGCATAAGTAAGGTTCCGTAGTGGTTGTTTTAACAGGCAATTACAACTCGGAAGGAAATAACCCTAGTTAATCTTGAAGTGTAATTGCTGTATCGATAAGAACGCGTTGTTCTACATTTCAAACGGTTGGTTGTAGGAAATTATTTTGTAATATATCATAGTATACTATGCTACTACATGGAAAGACTTCAAGTTAAGATAAGTATATTATTAAAAACACTTTTTTTTAAAATAAACAGTGATTCATAAAAAAAAACATTTTTTATATTTATTCATATTCAACCGACTCCAAATAAGGATGTTCTCAATTCTGCTTTTTTCGTATGTTTGTTATAACATTACTTGGCAGGTAGGCAACCGATTTTAATGATCCTTTATTATAAATTTAGGATATAATTATTATTAGTCCCATGTTCATTCAAACTTTTGGGGGACTCATATAATCACACTTTTTTACATGGGCATTTTGTGTCACGTGTTTACGTGGGCTTTTTTTGGAAATGTCTTCTAGTAAATGTTTTTTTTTTTCATTCAACATTACGGCTTTCCAGAAGGTAAGACAAAACCAAGGTCTATAGATGCCATAGGAGTCTTGTGGTAGAGGTGTAAGATCTAATGTGCAGGTCGGCCGGCTACCCTATCTTTGGCACCAAAATATGACACTGTGATTATGGAAATAGGAAAAGAGAATTTTGTAGTACCCAGACAAGTAATTGCTCGGCAGTCTACCACCAGTGGCCTAGTAGGTAATTTATTAAATCCATTGTCAAACTTATACGGACAGATAAACAACTAGTCAAAAAATATCGCGATCAAAATTAAAGGCAACAGTCAGTGACACAAAAAGTTTGCATCTTCAAAACGGAATACTTCGTCAAACTCGGACGTTCCCTTCCAAAATTCCATTAATATTTTTCCGTCGTCAGAGGCCTGGGAAAAGTTTTTTAATCTCAAAGCCGAGAGCGGTTGCCTGGGAAATTACCTTCCCACTAAATGTTTTATCGGCCGAATAAATCAGCCATTGGAATGTGAGTCAATATAATTGTGTTCGATACTCAGATAATAAATTTATGGAAACAATATTGAGATTCGCAAAGTTTGAGTGTTTTTTTAGCATTGTAAGGAACCAATAGAATCGACTTGATCGGTAAAGGAAAGGAATTGAATTTCACTACTGGATCTGAGTCCTCAGTAGCTAGAATACTTAAAGCTTTGTAGACGAAAACGTATAGGTTCAACTCCTGTCTGTAGTGAAGTTTTACATTCTTAAATTTTTTTGTTTAAAATATTTCAGAATATTATGTTTTATTTTTAAATTATTTTAATATAAACTAGCGGCACGCCCCGGCTTCGCACGGTTATAAATATACATATACCTTCCTCTTTAATCACTTTATCTATTAAAAAAACCGAATCAAAACCGTTGCGTAGTTATCAAGATTTAAGCATACAAAAAGACATAGGGACAGAAGAAGCGAGCCCTGTGGGACTAATGTGGTAGTGTACAGTACAGGATTAAAATTAATCTACCTTTAAATTATATGTAATAAATTGAGAAGCTGCTGTAATTTAAAGGTTAAAATGTACATAAATGTTTAATTTCTATGGATTTAATGAAATATTTGCACACCACAATATGGTAGTGTATGTTGGTGTGTATGTACATTTCTTCTAACTTTTTCACGCACATGTTCCGCAAATGAATTTTATTTCTATTATTATCTTCGACTACTCGTCTGTGCCCTGGTTGTACGTCTTCGGTTATTTGGATGATTTACTTTTAAAAAGAGGTGAAAACGTAAGGAATCTTTTTCATACTTGAGCGGCTTTAAATATTTAGCTTTGACCTTTAAACTAACTTGTAAAAAAGGAGAAAATTATATAGAGTTATATTAATCGAATTCTCCGTGACTTTGACCCGATTTCAATGTTTTTTTTAAAGAGAGTAGTTTTGAGGTGGACCATTTGACATCAAGTCTGGATCTGATGATGAAATTTTAGAAAATTCAAGAATGTAGTCAATGTGTATGGAATTGATTTAAAAAAAAAGTATCTTCACCCCCATATTCCCGAAGAGGTAGGCAGAGGCACAACCAGGGCCCCCGCGACTAGCCGAAGATACTAAGTCCCATAATGTGATAGGTGGCAAGCCTATCGCCAACCGGGCACGTTTCCAATCCCGACCAACATTTGTTTTTATTATAAAATTGTAAAAATCCAATTTTCTTTTTGTTGGCCGACCCACGATTCGAACCCGAGACCTCATGCAGTCAAGTCCAACACCCGGACCGCTCGACCACAGAGGCGATAATTGGAATTGATTTACTTATTGAAATCGAAGTACTACATGCAAATCACCAATACTATTACTAGGTGTCACGCTATGTGTAACATATGTTACGAATATTACTGTATGTTACGTATCACTATATTTATATCAATAAATTATTACTAGGTATTACAACAAATACGAATAGCTAATAAACTTCTGCAACGACCATCCCATGTACCATAAATCATTTTTGTATCTTTAGTCGACATGTATATATTAAAATCACGCAAACTTTTTGTTGATTTGTACATACATACATATCTTCACGCTAAGTCACTTACTAGGTAGGCAGAGAGTATGGAGTGCCAGTGCTCACGATCCTAACAAACCTGTCTGGCTTCCTTCACATTCTTTACCCTTTTCATACAAACACGCCGGTTTCAGAGACTTTTGACACCACTCTCGGATTGTATCCCAGTGATCTGATCGTGGAATGTCAACCTTGGTCTCCCCGGGTACCTACATCCATCCACATTCGCATTGTATATCTGCTATGTCAATCTTTCATCTGTCATTCTTTCCACATGTTTGTTGATTTGCCTTAACAACAAGGTACAATAAAAGTATATGGACCACTAATTATAGACTAGAAGCGCGTCATTGATAAAGCTACCTTATAAAATATCGTGATATAGTTACAGAACCAAAGGCGTAATACGATTAGAAAAGTTAGGTCTACTGTTTTTTGACATGTTCACTGTTTCACTTTTACTTGTAACTTAATATTTCTCGCAGCTATGAGTAAGAGTTAGCTACATATGAGTAAGAGTTGTTTAACTCTCCCCTATAAAAAGTACTCTGTATTATTACTTAGTTTACTAACTATATCCACACACAAAACATATTCGACAATTTCTACCCGTTGCCCTTCAGATACGAAATAAGGATAACTAAACAAACAATCATATTTTATTCTCGTCCTGGTCCGTATTCATTGAGTAGAACAAACCATCTGTCTACCTGTGTGAGGTTAGCATTATTTAAATTGAGTAAAACTAACTAGAACATCGATAGTAGAATGCTGCGCAAAATCGTGCCATAGTAGAGATCAACCGCTTTACCTATTTCTGCTGCCAAAATGGTAATATCTTGTTCCGCTCCGGAGGATATGGTAGACGTTAAACAAGCATAACAAGCTTTTATAACATTGTTGTCCGAAAATTAGAAGAGCCGTGTGCTTGATCGGTGTCATATTACATTGAAATAAACTTTCGTAATTAATACGGACGGATGCATTTAGTGACTCATGTGGAAAATCTAATTATTTGGTGACTGTACATAACTAGCAAGATTGTTTTGAGACATTTTTTTAAATCAAATATTTTTCTGATGGGTCTAAGTATTCGTGCGAGACTGGTACTCGATGAGGTAGATTTCCTCATGATGGCTTCCCGGTCTATTTTCGATGGATATACTGTTTACATTTCAATAACGTTATATAACTAAACACGATATCATCATACATCTATAAAAGGGAAAAAATAAATACACGCCCAATTATATTTGTTGATTCAATCGTTCTTATTTGAAAATATTATCGTTAACTGACTGAATGTTTACTAAATAGGACGTATTTAAAAACTGAATTGATTGTAATCTAAATACGAATGGAAAAATAAATGTATTCAGAAGCACTGGCTTTTTGCCAACGAAAAGCAGTACAGAAGTGTAATTGAAATATTGCTCATGTAAAGCGAAATACTAGTATAAAAAGCGTATTCCAGGAGGCTCTAGAAAAATGCGGAATGACATCTCAAATAGTTTAGTCTTTAATTAGCATTTTCATAAATTTGGCGGTGCTTTTATTTTGCAGTACTTATTTTTTTATTTAAAACAGTTTGGCTTTTATATTTAAAACAAGATATTTAAAAAAAGAAAATTGCTTTTTTTAGTTTGATATGGCTATGATTGACTCCGTGTACAGCCTAAAAACTATTATTAGTGGTTGATGATTACTCCTTAGGTGGACTGCTTTTAAGTTTTTGCCTAGGTTGGTTCAGTGATGACCTACGGCACCGAGACGTGGTCTCTTACTGGGGCCTGATAAACAAGCTCAAGGTTGCACAGCGAGCTATGGAGCGGGCTATGCTCGGGGTTTCCCTGCGAGATCGATTCAGAAATGAGGAGATCCGCAGGCGAACGAAAGTCACCGACATAGCCAGCCGGGTTAGCAAGCTGAAGTGGCAGTGGGCGGGGCACATAGCGCGAAGAACTGATGGCCGTTGGGGCAGAAAAGTTCTCGAGTGGAGACCACGTACCGGCAAGCGAAGCATAGGACGGCCACCCAAGAGATGGACAGACGACCTTATGAGGGTCGCGGGGTCTCGTTGGATGCAGGCCGCTTCCATCCGGTCAAAGTGGAAGTCAATGGGGGAGGCCTATGTTCAGCAGTGGACGTCCTATGGCTGAAATGATGATGATGATGATGATGGTTCAGAGCTTTAAAGGATACTTAAATTTTGCTGATGCTGGTCATGATCGAATTTTATCTATATGTAAATTTGTCTACTCATAAGGCTAAAATCCTAGTGTTAAGTTAGTATCTAGCTATAAATCCTAGTGATATCTCAAAAATACACTAATTTAAACAAAAAAAAATGTTAAAAAATTACAAAGAAATTGAAGATCATGTACAAAAATTAGCTTTGAATATACAACCTCATTTTCTTCAATTCGTTGAATATGTAGTTTTAACTAAAAAATAAGTAACAAGAGAAATAAAATAAAAACTTTGAGCAACATCTATATTTTCAATCAACGAAATAAAGTTTACAGTAAGTATATTTACTTATATCTATTTACTCTATTTGCTTATGCTTTCCATTTTTTGCATTTGACATCCAAACCACTGGGAAATTAAATATACTTGAGAAAACCGCTCCTGGGATCGTGAAATAATATCGTGTTCTATAATACCGTATAAATTATGTATGAACGTGAATAGCAAACCATTTTCTTTGTTTGATAGCGCTGAAAATGATTCTGGCATTTAGACGTTGGTAAAACATTGAATAATGAAGCTTTCAAATAGAGCTTTAAACCAAGATTTGGATTTAAATAGCATTTCTTAGGTGGCAGTAAATAATGACAGTCGGATGACGTTCAGACGGTGTTGAAATGCCGGAAGCATGTGAAATTAAGGAGTTTCGTGCAAATATTTAACACAGTTTTAACATCTCATAATAGCAAAATACTTTCTATTTAAGTACTTATTTCTACATACATTTACACTTTTCATGGTTTTGATTTTTAATTTTTGGCCAACTCTAACAAGTATGGCAAAATTGCGTAAAACTTAACCAGTTATATTATTATATATATTAATTCGAAACATCAATTGTGTATTGTGTATATTTCTTATGTGTTAAAAAATTAACAATATTTTTTGTTACGCATTTTTTTTGTAATATTGTAAAATATTCACGCCGCCTAAAGGCACCAAAGGTGGTAGTGGTGCGTTGCAAACCAGAGGCCGAGATGTAAGCAAAAGTAAGTTTTTCGGATAACTTACCCTCAGAACCGGGACACATCAATGGCAAGTACTGATGCTATAGAGGCAGGAATAGGTAAGGCGGTGGAATCAATCCAGTCGAATCATTTCGATGAAACTTTACTACCTAGTCGAAACTGGTGTGAAAATCTCTAATTATAAACTATTTTTGCAACTTCAGTAATCATTTATTTGATAGACGGTGAACTATGTAACTGCAAAACACGCAAAAGGATAATAAGAAAAGCAATGCAACAACACACAGCTGCTTCCCATCCATGCTGCAATCCTCTCTCTGTCATCTCCGCCATCCTCTCTCTGTCGTCTCTGCCAAATCCTCTCAGATTAGCTACCACATATTATCTATGTCATAAAACTGTACCAGTACTCACACATAGCGATTAGCGAAGATGACAAAGGTGGATAATTCCAACCAGATTAAAATTGTAGAAAGCCTAAAAATGAAGTGAATCGATATCAAAATATCTCTTTGATGATATGAATACAAAAAATGCCATGAACTTCTATCATCATCATATTATACATTCATCAATGCTCTAGATTTACGCTGCATAGCGCATAGGTTACTTATCTTTCCCATGCTAGAGTTTATCTTATTCCTCAATAATTTTACCCCTGCAATTCCCTTCCTTTGAGAGGACATAGGCATGGTCTTGGCTTGGTGTGGTACTTCAAGTTAGCTAAACTATACTTCTCTAAATAACTACTCCCGTATAAATATGATCTAGATCCGAAGTTTTTTAATTTTTTGTATAGGTGCTCGTGTGCATATGTAAGTACGTATACAAGTGCGCTTGTATGCGTGTGTATTTATTTGTGAGTATGTCTTTTATAATCGATTGATTTTGATGCGATTTTTTTCGTTTGAAAGGAGTACTTTAAATGAAGATTTTGTCGTGTGTTATTGAATATTTTTAATTTTAGTGCTATTATGATTTATAAAAGACACGCATACACTTTCAAGATGTGCTTTATTATATTTTGCTTTCTATGTTATCACAATTTATGATCTACCGGTTTCACTGATTAAAGAATCTTCCAGTTCATTACATTATAAGTTTTACAAATTTATTAAAATGAGAAAATATAATAGTTCATTAATATATTAATTATTATTTATTATTTATCTGTCATCTTCGCCTTCAGTTGCGTTTTAAACTTATTTAGCTCTCCCGGGTAAATTAAAAGTATCGGGTTACATACCCTAACTTTTAACTTTTGCCTACCCTAAATACTTTTATCCAAAGTTTTGATCTATATATTTATATAATATCTATGTTAAAATTCATATGACGTGAAAACCTATTGAGGGGCTACCTAAGAAACTGCAAACAATCTACACCAATTTCATCATAACGTCATCTAGGTAAACAAAAATATTATATGCACATTTAGATATCACTAAAAACCACTGGTCAGTTTTCATTTATGTTCTACCTCTTTTAGCAAGCACACGGCTCTTCTGATGGTTAGAGACAACAGTAACCTAGAGATTCCATAGATGCAATTGAAGATTGCCTCACTATCCTGATATCGGGATATTAGGCCTATTGTTCAAATCTACCGGCTACCGAGATATGACAGTCAATATGGAAGGCAGTGTACCCCTAATTTTGTGTGTCTTTCTGTCTATCTATATGTCTGTTTTTCCGGCTTATCTCGGAAAAGGCTGGCCAAGACTTTCACTAGCAAGTAGCTAAGGTAATTAGAAGTAAATCAGGCTACTTTCACTTAGACTTTTTTGTTTAATTCCACGCGAACGATGAACTCGAATAGACGAATCTTTTTTATTAAGCGGTCAAGCTCTCAGGGTCAAGGGTCCCTACCCGAGTAAGTTGCTGAACATCACTATACCACCAAAGGTCTTGTTAGTAGTAATATGTTATATCCTATGCTCGCTATTTTACACAGAACAAAATGGATATACTCCCAGTAATTGGCGATAGAGTCATCGCTTTCTTACATACCGGGAGCCGCTGGATGCAAGCGGCTGGTGACCGTGACTTGTGGCGCTCTTTGGGGGAGGCCTATGTCCAGTCGGGGGACGTCCGCCGGCTGATGATGATGATGATGATGATTCTTACTTAAAACCGGTGCAAACCAATAAATCCACATTTAAACTAAACAATCTTAAAATTGCAATTTATAGCCGTACCTTATAATTTTCCCTAAAAATAATCTAAGGGATTAACTATAAGATTCTCTTTAGTAATCCCCTCTCTCTTTGGAATTAACAACTCCTAAGATGGATTCCAGATTTAATGTTCGGTTCTTAAAACAAAAGATGTTTTTCTCCTTTTAACAGATTTACGGGGTTTTCGATAAACCTTTACTTAGAGAAGAGGAAAATAAAGGCTTTTAATTTCTTACCAAGTGGAAAAATGAGGTATTTTTGAAGGGCTGTAATTACCTAGTGGTCCGGTATTATCGTTCACTACATGAGGTGTTGGATGCGATTCCCGTGTTAGGAAATTCAACTTTTTTTAAATAAAAACAAATTGCCCGAAATTAGCAAAGTGCTCGGTTTCGCTATAAGTTTTTCACTCACATTTTGGAACTAAGTTATACCTTCAGCTAATAGTTGGTTTCCTGATTGTACCCCTGCCTTCCTCTTTAGGGACGTGGACGTGAAGAAATTTAGCTGTGAAGCAAAAAAGCAAACTTATTCAAAAGAAGGACACTTAATTCATGAACTTTACAGATGGTAGCAGTTCATTTACACCTTATAGATCCATACCTCTGTGGTCTAGCGGTCCGGCATCGGACTTAACTTCTTGAGGTCCTGGGTTCGATCCCCGGTTTAGGCAACAAAAAAAATAGGAAATGTAGGTTTACAATTTTCTAATAAAAATAACGTTGCCAGAGAATGGATATGTGCCAGGTTGACCATAGGCTTTCCTACCTGTCATATTTTGGACTTAGCATTATCAGCTATTCGTGGATGCCTTTGTTGTACCTCTGCTTAACACTTCGGGAATATATATAGGCAAAAAGTTACTAGATATATATAGAACTAGATGACTTGGCAGATGTTGTTCTGCTATATTTTTTATTGCTTTTTGATGTGATTCACCCTTGTCACTTAGGGTTATTAAGAATAGATGTTAGCCGATTCTCAGACCTCATGAGAATCGGTCAAACCGTTTCGGAGGAGCACGGTAACTAACATTGTGACACGGGAATTTTATGTATAAGATTGTGATAATCAAAAACAATGCGCTGATGGAGAAAATATCTATTAATATTTTTTGGATTTTTTTCTGTTTGTCGAATGTTAATTTGTTGAAAAGTCTGATTAAAAGATTTCGGTTTAACTCAAACTCTAAGCTACATTTCATCATGGATAAAAAATTACAAACAAAATCAAACTATCAAACCATCGGCGTGAGGTACCTATCATAAATATCTTACCTATAAATAATAAATATATAAATACACAAATGGACAAATCACACAAAACGAATATAACTCAAAAGTAAGCAAATTATATGCTTGTGTTATGGGTGTTAGTCAACGATACTAACACATATAAATAATTAAATAGATACCAGAATAAGTTTAATAAATACAACAACTTATTCTGTGCTACTAAAGAACCAAAGACTATACACAAATTATGACATTATGAATATTTCCGTTTGTCAATTCATATGAAGTTTCGAATTTCATTATCCGTTTAATTTTTGATAATATAAAAATCACGTAATTTATCCAAACGAACATCCGATGAATATGTTAATCGTTGCTTAAAGCATGTGCACCAGTAATAAATATATAAGTAGTCGTTGTTTTTGGAATGTTTTACATTGGGTCTGGCTGACTGGGCTACTATCGGAGCATCTAGTGCCCGTTTTTATCATGTATTGTATTATGTAACTTACAGTACGCAAAACGCGAAATTAGTACAGTAATTGGAATTAAGTAAAAACATATGACTCTGTACGCATATTAATTGCTATTCTTAAAAATACTCTCACACAATGACAGATGTTTCTTAATATTTGCACTTGCACATCTTAATGTATATATTTCTTGTGTTCGTGTGTTTGTCACTGAACTCCTCCTCAATGACTGGAGCGATATTAATGAAATTTTTTGGTCTGTTCTATCGGATTCGAGAATAGTTTAGATTTTTAATTTGGTGCACTGGAAAACGTTTTATGAAGTGAAAACTTCTTTACCGGCGTTGCGCACTTTTTTTGGAATGGGTAAAAACTTCTAAACTCGCGTCAGATCGTCAGATCGTAAGACATCTCCGGGCGCATTCGCGAATAATACGACGCAGGACGCTTGTGCGAGAAATTAATATTATAATAAAATAAAAGGTAGATTCATTGCTGTTTTGTATTGCTTAGATATTTCCGAAGAGTACAGGATTCGCGATGGATAATACGCCGCAATAAACTTACCACTACATTCTCATAAGGCAATTTTTTTAAATTTTTAACAATTACAAATACGTATAATATCAATAGACATTGCTCTATTTGTTCCATCTTGAAAATAACCTTAATGTGTAGACGAGCAATATTCGTTATACCGATTAGATGATGACACTCCTAGCCGTCATGTACTCATACTTTAGCGAGATACTGTCAAGCCAAACGCAAGTTATTCATATAAAAATAATATTTGAGTACTTATATATGATATGATTTATATTATGATTGATAGTACTTTCATACTGATAATTAACGCAATTCGTGCAAAATTATTCCCTAACAATTCCGAAATATCAAAATTACACAATGTTAATATTCAAGTTTTCATTTTTACTTATTATTTATTTGTAAGTAGTCATTGATTTTAGAATGGTTTACATTGAATCCGGCAGACTGCGCTACTATCCAAACAAAAAATATTATGTAGTAGCTGTTAATGTCAAGCGATACGAAGTTTGCTGGGTCGACTAGTCTTTTATAAAAACTAATCAAGTAGTGAGGCGCGTCATTACAGCTATCGTTTAAGCTCTCTACCATCTTGTGTCCTCGTATGCGATAAAAATGTAAAACCGTACGTAACAAAAATGAGTTTGCATTACTTGCTAATCTTATATTAGATCTTCATGATATAATCACTGAGATTTAATTTCAACTATAATATCTCATTTAAAATGCCTATAGGATTTTGTGTGAAAATTTGTTTATTTTTATAATCACGATTTTTTTTTGTCCTTTGACATGGCAACGGATTAATGGTATGGTATAATTTTAATATCTGGAGATAACTAAATTGCTGAAGATTGACATAGGCTTATCTTTTTAACGATTTTCGAAAAGGTTCAAGCAAGAGCCAAATTACTTTAATATGTAGATGAAACAACTGGCGCTAGATTTATGAGGAAATTTTGCTATTACATTTATTTGTTGCACTCTACAAAAACCCTTGTATGTTATTACTCAATTTCATACTGCATTCTTCATGATTTTTGTATCGCCGGACAGAATTGTTTGTGTTATTGTTACTATGTGTATTTCACTTCACCTTACCAGTTTAACTAATTAAAATATAATTTAGCAAAGAAATAGGCTATACTTTTTAGAAGGAAGTTTTTATCTCTAGATATTATCAGATTTCTGAGGGTGAGTTACACAACTAAACGCGAAAATCCGCAAATGTTGCCCTAGATGCTAGTTTGATATAATTGTGTTCATAAAGTAAACCACATAATTTATGAATATGTTGATTAATAGTTTTTAAAGCATCGCTTCGCGTGTGCCCCGCCCTTAGTCAAAGGAAACGCCGTGGGAATTTGCGATTCAATACTGGAATCCGAATGAAGTTTTTGCCCCAATCGCATTATACCGTTATTGCCGTACACCGTTCGGTCTTGCCCTTTTCAATTTTCTCAAGCATTAAACATTCTTAGTGGTATTTTAACTGAAACACTTGTACTGTTTTACGACTGATTTATAATTCACCACTCCTTGTAGCATCATCAGGGTTAAAATTGAAATACGGTTATTTAATTTATTTATTGCACAAAACGAGTGCCAGTTTACAAGTCTAGCTAACCGATTCTAATAGAAGTTAGAAATTCAACTGCGTCTTTTCACGTTTGAGTAACTACTCGGCCAATAACGAAAAAGTTTTGATGTTTTTTTTTCTAGGAAAACAAGTCGTAATTGCGAGGTGGTCCCGTATAAATTATAATGATTCGACCCGTGGTGTATGATTTATATGTACCCACTTAATAATGCTTAAATTTGCAAAGTTAAGAAGTAAGATTTAAGTCTCTGTGCAAAGGAATATTTTGTTGACTGGAAGATCGAGAGTGACTGCTGCCGAGAGTCTACAGTACCTCGACTTCCTTATTACCCATTTAACACAGTCAACAACTTATAATTGTCAGATGTTAAAATAATAAGTTTAACCATCTCAAAATCATTACGTTCCTAAACGAATTATCAAAACGCGGCTAGGATAAAATTGGAGGTTTTTTCTTGCAGTTTTGATGCGTTTGATAAAAAGCCTCCGTGATCTAGTGGTCCGTTGGATTGACTGCTAGAGGTCCCGGGTGCGAACACCGAACAAACAAAAAAAATTGAAAGTGTGTATTTTCAATTTCCTATTAATTATAACGTTGTCCGGAATTGGATATTTACCCGGTTGTCGATAGGTTTGCCTCCTATCACATTGGGGGATTTAGTGTCTTCTGTTAGTAGCCTTGGTTGTACCTCTGCCTACCTAAACTGCAGTAGAGAAAATTAAAAAAAAACAATGCTTCAGTCCATGCAAACTGTTAGTATCTGCTAATGTCAAGTGGTATGAAGTTCCCCTGGTCTGCTAGTGTAGGATTAAAAAATTTAATTTTTTGTTGGTTATCGCATCACGCCTTAACGGAAGGACCAATTTAGATACTTAATATTTTTTGTTGTGTTAGTTATCTTCAGAAGAAGTTTAATATTTAGGATAGGAATTTATAGGAACTTTAATTCAGATGTTAAAAAAACCTGAAATTAGCACACAAGTTCAATGTGTGATATAAAACAAGAATAATAACACATAGTTTAAACAAGAATAATAACACATAGTTTTTGTCAATAATGGTAAAGAGTGAGAGGCAACATTCTTTTAAAAATTTGTTACCACTTGCAATGTCTTTTATTGTATTTCATTATATTCAGAGGAAAACAAGCGTATTTCTTGAATACTTGTCGTATTCAGAGCATTTACCATGAGTTGGTACAGGTTACGTTTAGTAATTGTTAATTTCGTTCAGTTTCGGTGTTCA
>NJDD01003025.1:87196-98622 GCA_002245505.1 Calephelis nemesis
TTGCCCGACCCGGGATTCGAACCCGGGACATCATGCAGTCAAGTCCAACACCCGGACCGCTAGACCACAGAGGCGATACCTGCTTTTTTAAAAATGTATTATCCATTTTTTTAGCTGTTGTCCGAGTAATGGCGTAACAAACATACAAAAAGTGAAAAAAACATACATTCGAATTAAGAACCTTCTCCTTTTTTAGAGTCGGTTAAAACGCGACTTCTCACAGACAACCACCATTATAATATAGCATATATTAATTATAAATATGCCAATTGAATAGAAGAAGATGAGATAAGATTAGTAGACGATCAGATAAGAAAATTGTAGCCAAAATATTACCAAATGTATGCTTAATAATATCTGATTTTATTTTTTTAAATATATAACATAATTACTAATTTACAGTAATTATTCCTGAACTATCCGGGGCTACCCCACATTCCCCTACTTACATTTTGATATAAAAACACGTCAAATGGAATGAGATCTCCAATTGTAAAGTTTTATTCCACTAAAAACATGAATGTAAAAAAAAAATCAATTCAATACAAAAAATATGTTTGGCAGTGACCTTTGCAGCAAAAAGAATGGAGATAGGGTTAGATAAATAAATCAGTCAATCAGTGGTAAAATTTACGCATTTTTAACCTTCATAATACGTTTATAGCTAGGTATAGTGAGGTAGCTTCGTGAAATTTGGGCTTTAGGTGTCCTTTGAGATGAGAGACAGAATCGAACCCGTTAAAATTCACGCTTATATATTGTATCAAATGAAAGGATTTTTTTTATTCCCAGAAAAAAATGAAATCTAAATTTTGTAAAAAGTCTCGCAACACATGGTCACCCTTACAGGTAGATGATATTGTAATAAAATACTGTAATTAATTTTGCTTTCATACTGCTTAGGACACACAAAAGTACCTAGGCTCTAATAAGAAATGTTATAAGCCAGTTCATCTCAAGTAAACTATGGATAAAATTGTTAAAAACAACTGATATTTCACCAGCGCCAAAATATAGTACCAAATGGACGCGTGCAGGGGATAGTTCATTTCAAAACTATCGGTGAAGGTCAAGGTTTCACAGCGTGGCCGCGGGTCAAATGTATATATTTTCCCACTATTGATAGCGTGCCTGATGAATATGTTTACACTATATTAAGGGTTACCTAATTAAAATAAAATATTTTGACTCGAATCGAATACTGAGTTCTAACACTAATATTTCAACATGTCTTCAAAAATACTCTGTATGTAACCACTAAATGTTGTCATACATGTCATCAGTTACTAAGGGCAGTATTCCCAAAAAATGGCTTAAGAGTCTTCAATAAAAGAGCACACTCGATCCTTGAATATCGGAAACGCATCCGTGATACTCTTGGTGTTGTGGATGTCCGTGGGCGGCGGTGATTACTTTCTCAGTTACCTCCTCTTTTGTAAAAAAACGACGGGTTGCATTCTGAAAGTGTTAGCAGAACTGAAAACTTGATTATTAACGTTGTGAATGTTTTATATTTTGGAATGGTTAGGGAATAATTTTACAGTATACATTTATTGCGCTATTGTACACAAATATGACAACACGAACATTCGCGCAAGCGCCCTGCGCCGTTTTACGAATTGTCGATCAGGCCACGTGTCCTGACGCGAGTTTACAAGATTTTTTCCATTCCAAAAATAGTGCGCAACGCTGCTAAAAAGGTTTCACTTCAAAAAAAAACAAAAAAACAACCTGCCGAGTACTCTTCTAATAAATAACCAAAAATACATTAACAATATAATCTACAAAGTACTGATAATTTGTCGTCGTATCATAGAATTAATCTGTATTGTACCTTGTCACGCTCGGTAGAATTGATACCAGACTGTCTTCATTTAAAATTACTGGTGGTGTACATTTTCACAGCTGGTAAATGCAGTGCAGCAACTTGCCCAGGGTAAGGATCCATCGTCTTACCTATTCCTTTGTCTGTTCCGGAAATCCCTAATCGAACTGTATTCGTAACTCTGCAAATAGGTACGGCACGATCTCTAATTAACAAAAAAAAAAAACTAATTAAATATTAAAAAGTCTTTCAAAATACATGAAAGTAACGGTGTCTAAAATCAATCTTACCCAAACGAAGACACTAGAGCTAATTCTACTTAAAATATATTTTAGCAAGCCCCCATCAAACTGCATACACAATTTTTATACGTATGACGTGATCTAATTTTTTGTCAAAATACATGAAATTAACTTTGTTTATATTTTATGTCATGTCGAGAATTGAAGATAAAATACTCCAGCTTGTGGCATTTTAGCGTATTCCTAACATCCCGGCCTCTGGTTGCCAACGCACCATTACCACCTTTGGTATCTCTAGGCTACGGGAATTTCTTACCATCAGGAAATCCGTCTGCTTGTTTGCCTTCTAATGTCATAAAAAAAACAACAAGTACTTATCAAACTACATCCATACCTTTGTATTATTATATTTCTGTCAAAATACATTGAAATAACCGAGCTTGGGTTTTATGGTATGTAATAAAACGAATTACAAAATAACTTAGTTTATTCTAAATAAAAATATATTCTAACAAGCTCCCATCGAACAGCATCCATAACTTTGTATAAGTATGACGTGATCCTATTTCTGCCGAACTACATGAAAGTAACCAAGGTCAGGTGTTATCGTGTGTAAAAACTAATAACAAAATACTTCAGGTTATTTTATTAAAATACATATTCTAGCAAGCCCTTATCAAACTGCATCCATAACTTTGTATAAGTATGACGTGATCCTATTTCTGCCGAACTACATGAAAGTAACCAAGGTCAGGTGTTATCGTGTGTAAAAACTAATAACAAAATACTTCAGGTTATTTTATTAAAATACATATTCCAGCAAGCCCTTATCAAACTACATCCATAACTTTGTATAAGTATGACGTGATCCTATTTCTGCCGAACTACATGAAAGTAACCAAGGTCAGGTGTTATCGTGTGTAAAAACTAATAACAAAATACTTCAGGTTATTTTATTAAAATACATATTCTAGCAAGCCCTTATCAAACTACATCCATAACTTTGTATAAGTATGACGTGATCCCATTTCTGTCAAAATACATGAAAGTAACCAAGGTCAGGTGTTATCGTATGTAAAAACTAATAACAAAATACGTCAGGTTATTTTACTGAAAAGTATATTCTAGCAAGCCCTTATCAAACTGCATCCATAACTTTGTGTAAGTATGACGTGATCCCATTTCTGTCAAAATACATGAAAGTAACCGAGTTTAGGTTTAATCGTATGTAAAGAACTAAAGACAAAATACTCCATACAGAGCTGATATGTCCTACTGTCATGGAAGCAACCTTTATCGTGGTTTGTCACGCTCCACAGAATTGATAGCGCAAGTCAGGACGTTTCTTTTAATGGTTCCGTATAAAACATTTAATGCGAACTACTAAGTACTGAAGACATTTTATGTTATGACGTCGTTATACTTGCGGCGTTTGTTTTGTGGAACGAGCTTCAGTTAATGTGCTTCTTAAATCATTGTTGCTAAAATATGGAAATTTTTTTAACAAAGAGAGACAAAAAAGGCGATCTAATAATTTTTTTAAATTCACTTCACCTAAAATCCAAAAAAATTGTAACCTAAATACCATAACGTAAAGCGTTATTTTAAAACTCGTGCACAATTAAACACACAGGGTATATTACTTTTAAGTATTTTAAGTATATTATAAGTTCAAATGAAGACCAGCGTGGACAAAAATGTTATTAATTTGCAATCCCACTTCTAATATTGCAATCCAATATAAAAGTAGTTTGCAATCCAACAAAAAAATGGGATAAGTCTATCCATCCTGCCAATCCCACTCTTACCTTTTTATTGCCACAATTTACCTTTATCCACAATCGTTTCCCATAAATCCCTATTGCGTTTAAATAATCCCTATTCTTTTATGTATTGCCAGCAATGAACTCTTTATCACGCCGAATGAACCCTAATACGATGCTCGTATGTGGTTTTATACAACAATACATCAAAAGCCTTACATACGAGGGACCTACGACCGATTCGGTTCTTATGAGATTATAGATCGTAATTTACGTGATTCTGCTTTTATTCGACGTAAACATGATATTTGGGCCGGGCATAATCTTTGTTTTGTGGGATTATTGTTATCGGTCCACATAATATGTTATTATAACTGTAGAAACTCTTAACCTTTCTAAATCCACGTGACGCTCTTTGCGGTCAAAGAAACATTTATTTTTTTATCTCAAAAATATTATTCCCAATTTCCTAGCTTTCAGATAACGTTATTATAAAGCTTTAGTAGTTATAGGTGTGGGTAAAACTAATACAGTAAACACACAGACGTATCAGTGAAAAAATAAGATTTGTAACCAAAAATTACAGTCATTTTCTTCAATAAATACAAAAATCCGTTCCGAATGTGATCAATATTTAGACATAGCTCTTTACCGATTCGTTATTTGTATTCCGCAGAAGGAATGTCTTTTCCGAATTATGATAATGTGAAATCGAAAAGTCTTATTATGAGTTCATTTATCATTATTTAAAAGAAAAATAAATTGTTTTTTTTTTGGATTAAACAAGTAAAGAAAAAAAAAACCAATAATTATTTGAACAGAAGAAATGGGAGTATTTGACTGATTGTATGTTACTATGTTTTATCGTATTTACATTAGTTATCTCAAAAATTTTAACATTTGAATTGAAAATGTTTATACTCGAAATTAGTGGCCCATAAGACCGCGCCACGTATTAAAAAGTTTAAAGACGTTACATGAGGTTAATAAATATAAGAAAAATGCCAAATATTTTTGTTGTTTGTTTATATTTCCTTCTGTTATGTGTAAAGTTTATGAGGTTTAATCTCCGAATATTTGATCGGACCTCAAGTAATTTGAAACTTCCATCTTCAATCTTTTATAAGATTATCTTCTGGTTTGATATTTATAGTTTCATTATACAAAAAGCGCTTATAGACATTTTGTTATTTCATATTGGTAACATAGATAAGATGTGATAGTTTCGATACACTTGTAATGTGAGAATATCTTTCTGTATAATCTCTATTCACATTTAGTTGGTCTTATCAACATTTATTATTGTTGATTTCTTTTTGACATTGATCCGAAACTGATGTAGGTGAACAAAACATATTTTTTAAACTGAACTGACTTCTTACGTCTTAAATTCAAATTATACTTCGGCTTTTAGGGCCGCATGCGCGTTCTTGGGTTAAATATTTAATTTTGAGTTAGCTTCTAACTATATTCTACAATCTACTCAACAATCTCTCTATATTTGTCAGTTTAACTCATTATTGAAGTAACCTCAGGAACATAAAGTAGCCCTTAATAAGTCGTCTTAATAAAATACGTCTTTTGTGTACCATTAAGTTTAAAAAATATAAAATTGGTTTTCGAATTCGAAGACAATCATTGTGTTGACTGGAAATGCATTTAGAAACACATTTCTAGTCAAGATGTAACATTTGAAGTTGTTAAAACTTATACCCTAGGATATTTATAAATCTATTTGTATAAAACAATTCAAATTCCATGCTATTTAAATATTAAAATTTGTATTGCTTTCACGAGACAATCTCACAATAAAATTTCTAAAAATATACCAATCCAGATAGCAAACTTTGTACGTTTCCGACTTTAAAAGGGAAACATGTGCCACCTCTTATCTATTTTTAAATGAGAATAGTCTCTATTAGTCTATTTCCAGAGTCTAGAATCCCGCGAAAGCTGTCTCGAAAGCTTTAAAAAGAGTTGTAAATGAGCGTTCAAAGTTTCCAATGGCAGCTAGATATAAAAATTGGTATTTAAGACCCACCGAAGTAATTTACTCAGCGAGACTTCAGCGATAGTTTGCGGTTTTAACACTAATGAAACTAATTTCACACTGTTCGTTTCTTATGGGGTGCATTTTACGTCGATTGGGTATTTCATGCGGCTGGTAATTGGAGGGTTAACTCCTTATTAAATAAGTTTCTTTCATGAAGTATTTCCGTTTTAGTTAAGAGTTTTAAGTTGATTATGTAGTTTTGTTTTGAATAGCGTTTTTGCGTCTTGTTATTCAGAACAGGGCTTCCTAAACTTCTCTGTACTGTGACGCCCCTAGGACGTGCTATTAATTAACGATGCTCTTTAACAATTCAGTGTCAGAGAAAGGGGGGGGGCTCCTTCGGATTAAATACTACCATTTATAGCACAAGCTCTATTTTTACGATCCCTCTTAACCCAGCCCGCACCTCTCCCCATGGACCAAATATTAAAACTAGTTAATAAGCATAAGTCTAGTAACTAGTTCCTAGACTCGGATAACTCACTAGACTCGGTTGCATTGACACGCGGCGCCCCTGGGACAGTGCCACGACGCCCCAGGGCATCGCGACGCACAGTTTCGAAAGCCCTGATTTAGACAGTTCTTTAGACCTACTGTTCTCATGCCATATTATTATAATTTATTAATATTAGTTGTATTTTAAATTAGATGGTCATGTTTGGTATCCGATTTGGAGTTTTATGCTGCGCAATTAGTATTATTAAATTGAAGAAGTTTATTTTTATCCAAATTTACAGGTTTTACGGAATAGCTTCACAACAAAACACGTAGATAGCCCTTTTGTAATTTCAATCTATTATATCATAATTCAATTATAGTGTAATTAATTTCTCCTGCTCAATCTGTGTGAGGAATTAATGTTATTTTTCCTAGATTTTGTCGCATTCTACCGGGATAAAAAGTATCTTATATCCGTTTTCTAGTCGCAAGCCCATTCATTTTTAGACGTGCAGCCGTAAATAGTTTAGCTAGTGAAACTAGCACGACTTTTTTATACATATGTATAAAATAATCTTTGTCAGATCCAAGTGATAAAAATATATTCTATTAAGCTATCTATCTGTATATCTATGTATATATCTTTCCCTTACTATCTATTTATCTATCTGTCTACCTATATATCTATTTATCTATCAGTCTATCTAAAAAGATTTATCAACTTTTTTACAAGTTGTTAAAGGAAACCCGACACAAATATACTACGACCCTCGTACTCAACATATTTGTAACACCTGCGCTGAGAGTATCTCCGTTGATGAAATTTTTGTTCACCATTATAGACATCAGTATTTAGATGGTTTGTTTGGATGAAATTTCTTAATTAAAAAAGCCGTACCAGTTATTTTCATGTACGCCATCTTTAATTAAGAAGTTTTGTTCTCTAAAATGCATGCTTGAATTTTCACCACACAGATTGATTCTGTATAACAACTGCGTTTGTCTAAAAGTTTGTATTTTTAGAGATTAGTGTGTCTGTTGTGATTTATTTTTAGTTAAATGTCTGATGTGATTTAGTTTTAGTTAGATGTCTGATGTGATTTATTTTTGTTAGATGCAGCCCACGTCTGCGTTCACTTATTTGGCTCTATTTGGATTTAAATATCAAGCTAAAAATAGGATTTGGTAGTGCTTCTGCTGTGCACAAAGAATCTGCCTCTAAATAATCGCCTTTGTGGTGTAGCAGTCCGGGTGTTGGACTTGACTTCACGAGGTCCCGGGCTCGAATCCCGAGTCGGGCAAAAATCAGAAAATTTGGTTTTTCCAATTTCCGAAAAAAAAAATGTTGGTCGGGATTGGATATGTACCCGGTTGGCGATAGGCTTGCATCTGTCACATTGTGGGACTTAGTGTCTTCAGCTATTAGTGGGTGCCTTGGTTGTGCCTCTGCTTACGTCTTCGGAGATATGGGCGTGAAGATACTTAATTACTTACTTACAAAGAAAAGCTACCGATTTTAAATGCAAGCTATCTTTTTGCAATGAAACCTTTTATCGCCTCTGTGGTCTTGCTGCTAGTTTTTGAGTTTGACCGTATGAAGTCTCAGGGTCGATCTCCAAGTAAAGCAACCAGAAGAAAATATATTTTATTTAAGTTTGTAATAGAAAATAACGTTGCAGGGGTTGAATATGTGCCCGTTGGCGAAAGGCTTGCCACGTATAACATTGCGGGACGTGGCGTCTTCGGCTAGTCTTGAGTGCCCTAGTTATACTTCTACCTATCTCTTCGATGGATAATGGCTATATTGAAGTTTCATTTTGAAACAAACCTAAAAGAGATTTTAGACGTTTAGATGTTAGACAGACAGGTAACTTAAATAAGTTAATTAAGTAAGTGAGTAAGGTAGATGCTACACTTACCCATGATACTTCACAATTTATTCTCAATTTGTCAACAACGTATCTATAGAAGACTTGTCTGTCTGATTGTAACCCTGTATATATTTTGTACAACAATTTAAATACAGTTAAACTAATTTTTTTTTTAAATTCTATCATCAATATAAAATGTCCGCGTTTTGAATCCGTTTTTGAGTAACACACTCAAAAACTATGTTTCGGATATTGGAGACTTAAAGAAGAATCGTCAAAATCTTATTAATATTATAAATGCAAAAATTTGTGAGTATGTATGTATGGATGTTTGTTACACTTTAACGCTCGAATGGCTGAACGGATTTGTCTGAAATTTGGAACACAGATAGATTGTGACCTGTATTAACATAAAGACTACTTTAGATCCCGATCGCACAACGGGTTCTTGTGAAAACGCGGGTGAAGCCGCAGGCACCAGCTAACAGCTATTCATAATTGGAAGAGTAATTGCTTTCTAAAAAATATACAGTAAATGAGAATACCATTTTTGAAATCTACAATAATATTAACTATAAAGAGGAAATGTTTGGTAGTTTGTTTGTTTGTTTGAAATGTATATCCGACGCTACAGGACCTATTTCAAAAATTCTTTCACCCTTAGAATGCTACATTATCCCTGAGTGACATAGGACTTTCATCAAAATCGGTGCAGTAAAAGCCAAGTTACGAAGGCGTAAGTTGCGTGAAACTGCTAGTGTTTAATAAATACAAAAGCTATATGCAATTTTTAAAAGCTCTTGGGATAACTAAACTTAAAACGTGAAGGAGCCTTCAGAGGACTCCAAGCTAAAATTAATAAATTATCTACAAGTGAACAGCTGAAGGGGCTGCCATTTTTGTCCCTGAGTGCTCTATAAACATCACGAACAAAATATGCGGCAAATACGGATACTCATACATATTCAACTGAATTCCAGCAATATTAAATGTTCCCTTTATGTACGGTATTTGTGGCGCATATCTTATGTCCCTAATATATCATCGTAAAAATTACGACCCAACTATTATTACGGTCATATTAAGAGGAACATTACGTACTTAAGACTAACTATCGGTCGTGGCTTTGGTCATGTTTAGAACTTCAGTTGAAAGGGAATTGAATTATTGAAAGTATTATTTATTTGAGGTAGTCCGGGCTCCTTTGCAGATCTATCACTATATGTCTTCCTCGCAGGCAGCTCGTAAAAGGCGAACATACCATAATTTAAACTGTAATATCCTACAAGGTGGTAGAGTTTCGCAGTGATAGGCCCGGATTGGTATCTCCGCTTTACCTATACCTGATGCCATCACGTTAGGTAAACTTACTACGGCTTCAGGTTGGCAACGCACCATTACCACCTTTGGTGTCTCTAGAAGATTTGTTGCAATCAGGAAATCCGTCTACTTGCCATCCTATATTTTTAAAAAAAATTGCCTTTTTTAATCTTATAGTATCGTATAGGTGTGTTGTTTGAAAGTTTCTTACGTCCCATAGCTCATAATTAGTGTAGTTTTAACAAATAAGTTCATGAATAAATCAATCGCTGTTCGTTAGTCTCGCTATAACTCGAGAACGACTGAACCGATTTGGATTTTGGAATTTGAAAGTTAGTTCAAATTATTTGTTCAAGGCCAACGAAGATATAAAAGATAAGAAAAACAACATTTTAATTTTTCCGATACAAACTGAACGGATGAAACGAAGTTTGCGGGGACAGCTAGTATTTAATAAAAAATAATAATTTGAAACATAATTAACAATACATGTATCTTAATCCTAGCCACTAACAAACTTCTCAAACACCTGATAACGCCAAGCAGATGTGGTTTCTAGAACATCCTTTAGATTTACGCGGTATATATTATATCAATGAGATAATATCTTTGATCTTTTTCCACCGCAACGAGGTTTATGGGTGTTATGGTCTATAATACCACATCTGCGGCGTTTTGGTGTTTGTGTGATATAGGGTTCCTTGGGTATATGAGACCCTTGAATTATGTCTGTAAACATCTTTCACTGCTTTGTTGTCGACAAATTGCCTGTGTTTATCCTATAAATTTTTAGATGCCGCTACTGTTTAGGGTTTTATAGTCAAGAATATCCTGATGAAACGTTCTTTGTTTTAGTACAGATGAGATCTCGAAATTTTTGAGTATACGAGACACTGGGATTACGTTTGTTTTCTAACACTTCTTTATTTGAGGGTTAAATAATATAAATGCATAATGTTAGGTGTTGGTGTTCTAAATTGGGGTGCAGTTAAATGGTAAACGATTTTTACAAACCTGTACGATTTAAACATATACTTACACAAACACATAAACATACACACACGCACATAAAACTTAATTTCTGCATGTACTTTAAGGCTAAGTTGTTGCAATAAGTCAACATGGTGGGGCACTGGTGACCTGTAACTCAGGTATGTTTTTACCTACAATAGGCGCCAGTTTCTCACCAAGATGCTAAACTAAGTTTGCCTAACACCTTAAAAAAGAATTATAGATTAAGTGAATGTGAATAATAAATAAATGTTGTTTTTTTTCTAAATTCCAAAGCAGGGAAGGCTTGTTAGGTAAAAGAACGGCTGCAGTAACAACATTATGAACTACTAGTGGTAACAAAATTTGATATAGTTTAATAATCCTATTAATATTTTAATGCAGAAGTATACAAACTTTGTCAAATTGCATGAAAATTGGTTTTGCAGTTTTTGAGTGAAGGAGTAGCAAACAAACAAACATACATAATACATACTTTGGCATTAATAACATCAATAGGATAGGATAATTATGCTAGTAGCTAATAACTTACAAGGTCACTGGCGGTAGAGTAGACTAATAGGAGAGGCACGTATCTATGGGCTATGATCTATGACATCAAGGTCATGGTCGTCTCTTACCATCAGGAGAAACATGTTCTTGTTCTTTGTATTATCCTATAAAAAGATATACAATACTCTAACTTTTAGTCTATAAATTTAAGTCTTTATGACAATAAAGTTATGATGGTTAAATCCCACGAATATACTATCGAAGTTGCTATTTGTGTTTTGGTTTAATAGGCAAACATACCACACACGTATTCAATGTAAGCTTGTCATAAGTTTAGGTTAAGTTTAACCCTTAAAATATGTATGGTTAAACATATTTTGCTATGTTAAAACCCTTTTCTTGGCAGATTTT
>NJDD01003025.1:98794-111720 GCA_002245505.1 Calephelis nemesis
TTAATTATTTTTTGACAAGTCCAGTAACAATTTCAGTTTCACGATTCGGTTAAAAAAAACGTCGGGTTGCACTCCGGGAGTGCCGGCAGAAGAGGAAACTTGAATATTAACGTTGTGCATTTTTGATATTTTGGAAAGGTTAGGAAATAATTGAGTCATGTAAAAGCAAAGGCAGCAACATCCAGTTCCACCCCATACTGGATTTTGCTGCCTTTGCTTTTATGTGAGTCAATTATGCACGAATTTCTTATTTTATCATTATGAATACAATACTCATTTATTGCGCTATCGTATCTAACGACGACTTCTTACGAATTTTTGATCAGGTTAACGTGTCCTGACGCGAGTTTAGAAGTTTTTAATAAAAAAAGTATCTTCACGCCCATATCCCCGAAGAGGTAGGCAGAGGCACAACCAGGGCACCCACGACTAGCCGAAGATACTAAGTCCCATAATGTGATAGGTGGCAAGCCTATCGTCAACCGGGCACGTTTCCAATCCCGACCATCATTTTTTTTTATTAGAAAATTGGAAAAATCCAATTTTCTTTTTGTTGGCCGACCCGGGATTCGAACCCGAGACCTAATGCAGTCAAGTCCAACACCCGGACCGCTCGACCACAGAGGCGATTTTTTACTCATCCCAAAAAAAAGTGCGCAACGCCGCTAAAGAAGTTTTCATTTCAAAAAGCCACCTTTAAGACTAAGGGAACTAAGTCCCAATGAAGATCCATAATCAAAATTGCTGTTATCAATTGTATTACCAGCTTACCTTTCCTCGACGGCACAAGTTTTCGCTTGTGTCATATTCCAGCCCATCTAGCAGTTATAGGTATAAAATTATTTACCCAAGAAAGATGAATATTGGACATGTGCTCAAAATGATTTAAATTGAATGAATGAAATTTGAATGATCACGAACGCACTGAGAAGAGGCAATATAGTTTTCGCGATTTTGTTTTAAAAATTATATTTATTTCTAACAACTTTAAAACAAATGAAGCCGGGGTCGATGACGACTATAAATTTATTATAATCGCTACCGAACACGATTCATACATAAAGTTATAAATCACAGAGCAATAGCAAAAAAACATATATCAATGTGACACACAGTTAGTCATGGCAGTAGTTAATTGTCCAAATAATATTACAAACAACAAACCGAACTAAAAACATTCAAGGTAGACCGGTTCCTAAACGCCTGAAGATACCATGAATTAAACAATGAAAGTATTAAATAACTTAATGTCTTGCGAATTCCCGGTATTTTTTTATGATAAGTAGAAGTATTTTCACGCCCATACCCCCGAAAGGGAAGGCAGAGGCACAACCAGGGCACCCACGACTAGCCAAAGATACTAAGTTTCACAATGTGATAGGTGGCAAGCCTATCGCCAACCGGGCACATATCCTATCCCGAGCAACATTTTTTTTTAAATTAGAAAATCGGAAAACCCGAATTTCCTTTTCGTTGCCCGACCCGGGATTCGAAACCGGGACCTCATGCAGTCGAGTCCAACAACTGAACCGCTAGACCACAGGGGCGGTTTTTATAATAATAAAAATAATAGTCCTTATTATCTCAGAAAGTTTTACAGTACAATAGATTAGCGTCTGTCTTCTACACTAGTTAAAACTGATTTGTAGAAGCCAGTGCCCACCTACTACTTCTTATTATGTGTAATCAATTAATTTTAAATAATAATTAATTGTAACATTACTTTTTGTTGAAACGTTGCATTATTAGTGCCAAATTACAAATTAATTCGCCTCCGTGGTCTAGCGGTTCAGGTGTTGGACTTGACTGCATGTGGTCCCGGATTCGAATCCCGGGACTGGCAACAAAAAGTAAATTTGGTGTTTCCAATTTTCTAATATAAAAAATGTTGCTCGGAATTGGATATGTGCCCGATTGGCGATAGGCTTGCCACCTATTACATTGTGGGATTTAGTGTCTTCGGCTAATCGTGGGCAGATTGTTCCTCTGCCTACTTCTTCGGGGATATGGGCGTGAAGATATTTCAATTTACTTTTATGGATAATAATTATTTTACATCTTGTATGTCATGTACAGAAAAGCCAATTTCAATAATAAATAAATAAATAAAATAAATAAATATCCTTGGATACGTTACACGGATTTAATCTAATGTAGATATAATGTACCTTAAGTTATAGATTTATTCTTAACTTTTATTTTTTAGCTATTTCTAATAATCATTAGCTATAGCCTTAACTGTGAATATTTTTTATATGAACTTTATCTTAACAATAATTAAGACAAAAAAAAATATTTGACGTAATTGTTCCACCCGTTTACGCTTGATGCGATGACTACAGAAAATCTAGATTTTTTTTTATATTAGTACTAGCCGACCTAGCAAACTTCGTATCGCTTGACATTAACTGCTACTACCTAATATTTTATGCTCCGATAGTAGCGTCTGCCAGATCCAATGTAAAACATTCCAAAATTAATGTCTACTTGCAAATAAAAAAATAATTGAAAAAACTTTTTCCAGTTGACCAAATTGTGAATCTTAATTATAAACCATTCTCAAATCCCTTTAAACACACATAATAATTTCATCAAAGTCGGTTCAGTGACCTACACACGCACACTAGAAATATATGTAGAAAATACCACTACATGACTAGAGAGACAGACGGCCTATCCCATCTATAAATGTTGATTTTTTTTATATGAACCTTTTACTGGCAATGACTAGATAGCTAGCAAAATTGGTCCATCTATCCACGCGTGATGAAATAAATGATCATAAAACGGGCCTCTCGGGCATAAAAACTGACTCAAAAAAGGCCCAACCGATTTCATCCTATTTTTATAAACAAATTGTCCCAAATCCCAAAAAGTGGTCCCATATCAATTTATTCATGTTTCAACACTGAGTCTTTTTTGAGTAATACTTATTAATACATAAATTATTCGCTTATTTTGACGACCTAATTCGTGATTTTGGAATAATTTGCTACCTTTCGATAAATCATTTATCAAATCGTAGTCACTCCATAGTATAAAACAAAGTCGCTTCCTTTGTACCTATGTCCCTTTGTATGCTTAAATCTTTAAAACTACGCAACGGATTTTGATGCGGTTATTTTCAATAGATAAAATGCTTGAAGAGAAGGTTTATATATATACTAGCTGACCCAGCAAACTTCGTATCGCTTGACTTTAATGCTTAGACAGTAGCGCAGTCTGTCGGATCCGGTGTGAAACATTCTAAAATCAACAACTACTTATTATTAAAAAATTAATTAAAAAAACATTTTCCAGTGGACCAAATTGTGAATCTAAACCATTCTCGAATTCCCTAGAACATATACTAAAAGTTTCATCGACATCGGTGCAGTCGTCTAGAAGGAGTTCAGTGACATACCTACACATATAAAGATTTCATAACCGTGCTAAACCGGGGCGGGCCGCTAGTATGTAATAAAATAACCTCCTAGTTTTTAAAAAGTTAAAAATCGCAATAATTGAAATGAATTTTTGAAAAAAATAATTCCAAGAACAGATGACAAAGCCTCTGCGTCATAATAATAGTTACCTATGACCATATGATGCCAGAATCCGGCTTTTTTATACGATGAGCTGAGTCATTTAATGCGAAGTAAGCGGTAAATCAGAATATGTAGAATGAATTACATTGACTTTATATTACAAGGATGTTTGAATATGCATTCTGTATATAAAAATCAATAATATTTATCGTTGCAATTTTATATCTGGGCTTACATGTCCAAACAAAAATGTTTAGGCTTTGTTCGGACTACATAGCTCCTTATCATCAAGAGAGTTTAGTGCTTGTTAGCCGTCTTAAAACTCATGTCATAAAAAATCTGCGCCCGGTTTTTAGTGAAATTTCAAAATTATGACTTACTATTAAAATTACTTATTTACTTTTACATACACTAAAATTATGACTTACTATTAAAATTACTTATTTACTTTTACATACACTATATTAATAGTACCCATTCCTGCTGCCATAATGACTCTGTTCATGTTCGGGCTTAGAGGGTAGGTTAGCCAGGAGACTAGTATAATAGACCTTCCATCTCGGTCGATACAGCGACGTAACTTCTGTGGTGTCTATAAGCCACGGCTATTTCTAACCAGTAGTAGAGCCATGAGTTCGTTGACCTTTAGAATAAAAAAAACGAAACAGTACAATATTAATATCGAGTACCAAATAAACGAAGGCTAGTCTTTAATAGAAACAGACTTTCCTATTTTCATATAAAGTAAGTTCATGAACACGCTTCATCAGATTGCTATATCAAAGATATAATAAATATGATATCAGTCTGAAAGCTTTCCATTTTATATGAAATCACTACAGTCTTCCGTTTCTTGGGGAAAAGTTTATGAATCTTTGATAGCTTTTTAGTTATGTTTTGTTGAATGAACACAGACTTCTTTCTAACTTTAAGAGAACAATTTGAAATCAATTACAATACTTCAGATATTTGTTTTGTGTAGGATGTGAATAATTAAACGTAGTAAAACTGCAAACATGTTCCAACTATTTTATTGAATACCACGCCGCGATTTTTTTCTATGCAAAGTTAGCAAATCTTTTTGAAATCATCCCACATAACTTTTATTAACACTCTACTAGCAGTTTTAGTGCATAATTTTTCACCTTTTTTTGGGAATATCCTCATGGATACCTGCTACTTTCGGAGTAAGTAGCGGACTTTTACCGACTAAAACCTCAAGGTGTCCACCCTTCGCCAGGTACCGGAGCTGAGGGAACGCTTTCGATCTCCATCAGGCAACCCCTCTCAAAAAGAGGCCGCATATCGTCAGAAGTGATGCACGAAGACACAGCATGCACTACTTCGGGGTTCCAGCGACGACAGGCAGCCTCATACCAGTCGCAACCCTATCTCAACGGGTGGGCAAGATAGAAAGCCCACTCTCCTACTCTGCTTGCGTAAACGCCGCCAACCCACACGGGCCTAAAGGCCCACCACCCTGTATCTGCTCCTCTTATCCCCTTTTGTGTAGAGAGAGGTACTGAGGAGCAGCCTCCCTGGTCCAATTAGTTTCACCGGGGCCCCGGCTCCACTCCGGTTACTCAGCCAGTCACAACACGAAATCAACTCGCATGTTAACACTTAAGTACGTTATTAAGTCTTACTCAAAAAGTGCTGTACCAAATTCTGTTCTAAAACAGAATCAGCTATTTTGTATTTTTGAATAATAATGCGTATTTCATTTAGAGTTTCCATTTTTTTATGATGGTAAGAGGCTGCGGTTAGCCTATAGACACAATAGACATTGTAAGTGCGTCCCTGTCCTGTGGTCAGGGTGTTAGGCCAATTGTGGGAAATACTCAATATATTATAGGTGTATCATTGTTCATTGGTCAACCACTTCAATTACCCGACCCTCTCAAGCTTAACACGACGATGTCATTATTGTGACAGGAACAGACGAGGGAACCCTTTCCACACAAGCTGCTCAGCTTTGCACCACCAGTGGTCTTGTCAGTAATGACTCATGTTTTAACTTTATGTTACTCTTATGAGCTGCTAGGCATAAAGACAGATGGTCTATTCTTGTCCTATTGTAGTATATTATTAAGCTATTAAGAATAGACTGCCTTCCTGTGCCAGGCACCTCGTAAAAGGCGAGCATAGGCTTGCCGTCACTAACACCGTGACATCTGACTAGGTGGTAGAGTTTCGCAGCGACTCACCCGGATTGGTACCACCGCCTTACCAATTCCTGCCGCCATAACGTCTTGACGTGTTCCGGTTCGGTAAACTTACTTTTGGGCGAGGCCTAACGTCCCGGTCTGTGGTTGGCAACGCACCATTACGACCCTTGGTGTCTCTAGGCGGCGGGAATTTATTACCATCAGGAAATCCGTCTGCTTGTTTGTCTTCCAATTACATAAAAAAAGCTTTAAATGATGAAAAGCTGAATTAAAATACAACGAATGCTGTGAAATAGTTAATGTCAGACACATTAGCCCCCGGCCGTTCCCTACATTACACTTTAAAACATCCTACCCTTAAATGCTTAGTGTAAGCTTGTGTAAAACATGTGTTTTGTTTAGATTATAGTGTAACCATCATATTTTGTTTTTAAGGAATGGTCTGTTTCATTCTACATATGCGAAATATTGTACAGTACTCCTATTTAAATTATGCCCTTCGGCTTTACACTTTTTACTCTTTTAAAACTTTACACTTTTATTTATGCTGACCTAATATAAATTTAAGCGAAATTATTATTAAAACAACTCTACATCTTTAAAATACATTTGGATTTCCAAAGCTTGACAAATATAGCCGAAGCGCATATTACTACTACTGTATGTTTGTTTATTTGTTAATCCTTCACTCAAAAATTGTTGAACCGATGCTCATGAAATTTAGCAATATATAATAGGAAATCTGGAGAGTGATGTAGATTACATTGGATCCCGATATCTAAATGGAATCTTGCCGGAGCATAAATACTTTTAATTCATCTTTAGTCGCGAAGAAGAAGATAGACACTTAAATGGATTCCCTAATTTTAAAATTATATGACTTTTTTAATACCAATTATATTTAATGTATGATGTATATAATTTGACTCCGATATCATAAAAATATTAGATATTAGCTGACTATTATACTTATTCTTATAGCAAGTGTAAGATGGTATCCTATCACCTTGATAGCCAGAAAGCACTTAATTGTATACATTACAATTGTGGTAATTGAATAATGTTACAATCGTTTATGTCGAAATTATAAGTATAAGCCAAGGAGAGCCAATAATGTCATTAAAGTCAGCTGTATTCTGATGATAGAATGTGATGACCCGGTCACCTGTAAGTGGAATATTTGTCAATTCATACAAATGATCAAAATCGCCTCTATGGTCTTGTGATGTGGCATCTGAATTGACTTCTTGAATAAAATACCGTCCCGGGTTCTGAATGTGTATTTTAAATTTTCCAATAAAAGTCCGATATGGGCCCTATTGACGACAGGCTTGCCAACTGTCACATTGTGGGACTAAGTGTCTTCGGCTAGTCGTGGGTTCCGTGGCTATGCCTCTGCCTATTTCTTTGGAGGTATAGGCTTGAAGATATTTTTATTTTCACAAAAAGATTGTCCCATAATTAAATTATAATCTGTCAACATGGTCACACTTTTCTATGACGCATTGCGGTTATAAAACAAAGCTGTTTTAGTAAAATAGTTTGTATTTTGAAAATAGCATAATGGCAACTCACAACAATGAACATAAAAATAATGGGTTCCGTAGATTATTACAAGTTCGTGTTTCAAACTCATCAAGCTTACTGTATGACACGTGTAAAATTAGATAAAAGTATGGGTATGTACTTTCATTTAAACTGTTTTTATGTCTAGACGGATAAAAAAGCATTTAGTAAGTTTGACATGTGGTGTCTTTGTATGTGTGCGCTCTGTGTGTGTTTGTGTGTGTATCCGTGGCATCGTACCTCCGATACCAACAGACCGCTTTCAGTCCGGTTTTTTTTTGTTAGGAAGCTAGCGTGATTGAAATGGTTCTTAGCTACGATTTATGAATATGTTTTGTAAGGGTTAATAATTGGATTTTATGCTCATTATTGTATGACAAGACAAAAAAAATTGCAAAATGTCAGAATGTATTATATAAACATGGCACCGTATTACGACAGTCAGTACTCAACATGTCATGTTCCGTGTTAGGGTAAGGTAGTCGGTTAACTTGCACACGTAATCTACGACCTTGACCTTACGTAAATATCTTTCTATGAATTTATTTAGAAACACTTGTACTTTCCACAATATATTTTATTATTTTTTATTTTTATAATTTTATATTAAATGATGATGCTTGTGTAGCGAAACCGGTTGGCTAAATTATAAAAATAAAAAATAATAAAATATATTGTGGAAAGTACAAGTTTTTCTAAATAAATTACATCAAGAATGGAATTCCACCAAGCTCCGACGATAAGAAGTATAGAATCTATCTTTCTATAAATTTTAAAGAAAGAAAAAAATTTCGCCCCAGACAGGATTTGGACCTGTAACCTTTCGTCTCAAGCCGACGAATGCTCTAACCAATTGAGCTACTGAGGATTTAAGTCCCGTGGCGAAATTTTTAATTCCTTTCTAAGCCGTTAACGCGGGTAGTTATATCCTATAGATACACAATTCTGAGTACCCATCAAATGAGTTCATCATTACAGATGAAATTCATATTTAAGAATGACCATAACTTTCGTTTTTCGTTGTCGTTCTTTAAAAATTATAGAAATTTATCCCAAACACAGGGCAAGTGCTAAAAAAATAAAAATACTTACGTAAATAACTCACAAGTGATATATACATGGTATCTGTACACGATTGTTGTGTCATGTCATCAGGAAAGCCGTCTGCTTCCCTATTTTATTACATAGAAAAATGTACGACTTCGCACCACGTCAAGACATGGGCTATTATGATCCGATGATTTAATCCATAATGTCCAGACCACAACCTTTTTTAAAACCTAAAGATTCTCAGCGTGTGCTTCTACCTCACGGAGGATTTTAAGGCTTTGACATTTCAGAAAAAGAAAAGGTGTAATAAACTGGGTTCTGGAGTAAAGTTCAGTAATAAATTATGTAAATAAAATATTGGTAAGAAGTTATCGACATGTGTGAAGTTTTGCTACGTGTTATTAAAAAATATCAAAGTATGGCAAAAGTACATTTACGATTAGTCAAATTTAAAAAGTAAAGGTTTAATTGCGTATTTCTTACATTGTTTTGAATAAAGTACAAGAAAATATTCTTTAAAATATTATGACAGTTGTTGATATTTTACTTGATAACGAACTGAATTCTATAGTAATCCATTCAGACGTACTCGCTCTGTAAGGAATTGTCGTTGAGAAATTCGTATTAGTTTTCATAAAAAATCATTTGATATAAATACATCTGAATACACGAGTTCGAAAAGAGAGTTCTATATAACAGTTCTATATAACAACTGAACTCAGTTCTATATAAAATTTCAGTTCAGTTCAGTTTTTATATAGCCCTGATGATGCTTGTATAGCGAAACCGGTTGGCTAAATCATAAAAATAAAAAATAATAAAATATGTTATGGAAAGTACAAGTGTTTCTAAATAAATTGCATCGAGAATGGAATTCCACCAAGCACCGACGATAAGAAGTATAGAATCTATCTTTTAAATTCTTATTTAGAACATTTATCTGTTTATTAATTTATATTATTTTCTTCTTTCATTCTTATCTTCATTGTTCTTTTATAACAGCATTAGTATAGATTGAAATCTCCAACCTCGGGCACAATAAGAAACATTTGGTACACTGTCAACTCAATACAAAGATAACATTGATTATTTACAAATATACAACTTGTCTAACTAAACGATGTTCTTATAATTGATGATGTATATTCTTCCAGTCAAGTGCGTTTGAATAAATTATTTTGACAAATAAGTTGTGAAGGTTGTATGTGTTGGATATTTGATTATGCAGGCAATACGTATTGAAATAATTTTCTTAATATAACTTATTAATAGTACAATAAAACTAGCAGATCACGTAAACTACGGATGCCTTCTTTTGGTGAAGTATTGGTAGCAGCGCCATCTACTAGGTCAATGTGTGTTTTGAAAACAACCAAGTACCTATTGAAATAATATAATGATTATAATATAAAGATTACCACAGGCCATCAAGGTGCCAAACCTATGTACAAAAGAATTATGTGTTACTAGCTGTTGCCCGCGTAATTCCACGGGAACATATTATGTCGGGATGAAAACTATCCTATGTGTAAATTCAATTACCCTCTATGTGTGTATCAACTTTCGAGAAAATTGGTGACTAATTTTTGCATGAACAAACAAACTAACAGACAAACTTTAAGTACATAGTTTAAGTTCTAGCCCTGATGATGCTGTCATAAGCGAAACTGGTAGAGTATTTATAAAGTAGTAAATTATAAGTGATACGTAATACAGCATAAGTGTTCCTTCATTTAAAAATACGAATATTTTGAAGTTTCACTAAGCGCCGACGATGGAAAATATCAAATACAAACTTTTGCATTTATAACATTAGTAGGATATGGTGTATATTGAGCGTGACACACTCATACACGCACTTAAAATTTTAAGTATTTAAATTAACTAAATATTCCTACAGTAAAATAACACGTTTATCTTTCAATGAAAAAGACACGGGTAAAGGCTAGTGTGAAGGCTAAGTACTTACAAACAAGTTGTCAAGGCTCTACATGATGGGGTAATTGGGCGCGAACTTTGCTTTTGATTATTTTGTCAATATACGAGTAATTATTTTGATCATTTTCGGTAAAGTGTCTTTCGTATCAACGTAAATATTTCTTATATAAGTATGTATAGTATAGCTATTTTTTGCTAAACGCTAAGTAACTTTTATCTTTGAACCAGCTGTCCCGGCGAACTTCGTTCCACATGTTCAGTTTGTATGAGAAAAAGTAAAATGTTGTTTTTCTTAGTTTTCTCGCAAGTTTTTTCCTTTTTCTTATCTTTTAAACCTTCCCTGGACTTGATTAAATAATTCAAAACCAAAATTAGCGAAATCGGTTCAGCCGTTCTCGAGTTTTAGCGAGACTAACGAACAGCAATTAATTTATATATAGATTTGCCCGTCTTTCAAATGTTTTATGATGATCACTATAATTTATAGTATGTATATACGTATTAATATCACATACTGTATTTTTTTAATTTTTTTGTTTGTTTATTATTTTTCAATAATAATAGTTTAAGCTTATGCAACCAACTAGTACGATAACTTTTAACCGACTGTGAATACGGCAGAAACTGAATTGCCTCATTTTTTACCAGTCCACCCATTTATATGTACATTACTTTAAAATAGACACAAAAGTACATATATCTTCACGCCAAGTCCCTTACCTACGTAGGCAGCTAGTATCGAGTGCCGAATGTCATGTTCCTTGTAGATCTGCCTAAACGTTATTTTTTAACAAACACGCCTATACGGAACCTCTTGACACTTGATAACTTTAAAAGATTTTTAGATAATTTATTTTACCGAGTTAGTTCTAGACTCCATTGAAGAAATGATTGAGTGATTTCACTATAAGCAGGTCGGATAGTCACCTGTTTATTAGCTATCTTATTATAAAAAAGGTTATGGAACCCCTCCCTTCTTCTTAATATTCGAACAGTAAATTTATAACCTCATTTATAAATCGCTTAAAGCTTTTTTAATTCTCTAATAATAGTATAATGGGAACACTACTTGGTATAACTGTAGTTAGTTACATTTATATCATTTTATTAGGTGTCACATTTACATCATTTTTTTTCTTTTTTTGTTATTAGAAATTTGTATATAAATAATCAGTAAAAGTTTAGTCAATAATCGCCTCTGTGGTCTGGCGGTCCGGGTGTCGGACTTGACTGCATGAGGTCCCGGGTTCGAATCCCGGATCAGGCAATAAAATGAAAATTAGGTTTTTCCAATTTTCTAATAAAAAAATGTTGCTCGGGATTGGAAAAGTGCCCGGTTGGTGATAGGCTTGCCACCTATCACATTGTGGGACTTTATAATCAGTTAAACTTTGAGTAAAGCACTTTATAATTTTAATTAAGATAAAATAAATCTTTAACCTTAAAATTATACACTGTATACCTATCACCTTTTATTTTGTATTGTTTGTTTTGTATCTGAGGTTTGCTGTATATATCTCTTGTCAGAGATAAGCTCGCCTTTTGTACAGTATTTATATTCTCTTGCTGCCAACCTCTATTAAGTAATTAAAGTGTAAAATAGATAAAAAATATACAGACCTTTCACATTACATACAATTACATCTAAGGCTCAATTTATAGGCGGCGTCTATATCTTACTAGTAAAAAATCTTACTGATCTTTATTTTTATTTTGATGTAAATCACATAAAATATAAGTATAATCATCATCATTAACTTTTAAACTTCCCGTACAGTCAGCTATATAATTTCCGTCCGTAAAGTTGGAAATCGCTCCGTTATATAACTATTATAGCACTATAATAATAACACTTCTAAATTACTTTGACCTGAATCTTTATCAAGATGTTTTCTACTTCCAACTGTATAAGCAAGCTATTTGTATTAAAAGTAGTTTGTATATCTACACAATGTTACAGAGGTAACGATCGCTTTGGTTTGATTATGTAAAAACAATGGCAGATGAAAGATATTCTTTGTGATATTGGAAGGCAAACAGGCAGGCGGATTTCCTGATGGTAAGAAATTCACGCCGCCTAGAGACACCAAAGGTGGTAATAATGCGTTGCCAACCTGAGGCCGGGATATTAGGCCTCGAGCAAAAGTAAGTTTTACGTACCCTCGACTCCAAGTCTTGCGTTGAGATTCTTTTAAATTAGCGAATATAAAATTTAAACGCCATAAAACTGCAAAAAACTGACTTTAAATTTGGAACATATGTGGTTTTCTCATGAATGCTAATGTAGACCTGGACCAAATTATAACGGAACCACCGCGGGAGTATAGGATTTCAACTAAAAAAACAATTTCGAAAATCCGTCCACAAACACCGGAATAATCGCGAAACATACATATAAAAAATGTGTGTGCAATTCACACACGATAGAAGTGAAACTTCAGTAAATCGAAAAAAGAATGAGATGAATATATATTTGTGTTTCTTCCCTGTCGTTTTTCCGTTGCACCCGTTTTGAAATCACTCAAAAACATACGGGTCGAATTGAGAACCTCCTCCTTTTTTCGTCGGTTAAAAAAGAGCAATGAATATTAAAGAAGCTAGTCCGATCTTATCGGAGATCATATACACCGTTCTCTTGGTAGAAACAACCTTCAGACACTATACTTAGTCTGGCCAT
>NJDD01003025.1:111889-180670 GCA_002245505.1 Calephelis nemesis
TGGCAAGACTAGGTATATGCTATAACTGTGTCGCGGTCCTGTGACCAGAATTTTAGGTCCGTGCTAGTCTACCCTTTCTATTTCAAGAAACCCTATCCTCTGGGACGGAACATAGCGCTGTCATTATAGCGGCAGGAATAGGAAAGGTGATAAATCAACTACTACTGACAACCTCGTTGGTCGAGTAGCTAGCGTACACGCCCAACTGAAACTACCAACCGCTAGGCTCGAGTTTGATTCACGACGGGGGCAGTCATTTTAGTAATGAAACTTTATATGCCTACATTTCCGGATCTGGGTGTTTATTAAGTTTATTCTGCCATCTATTTAAGTAATTGTTTTTTAATCGTTGACTAATACCCATAGCGCAAGCCATAAAACCAAGACGTTGGTGTCTTCACGACCATATCCACGGAAACATAGGCTGAGGCACAACCAGGACACCCATGGCTAGACGAAAACACTAAGTCCCACAATATGATAGGTGGAAAGCCTATCAGTGTTACTAGGCAAATGGCCTATAACACAGATAACCCAGATCAACATGAGGAAAGCTATGCAAGAATCGTAATACTTGATACTCCAATTTTTGAACATTCACCTCGAACAGATTAATATTCAAGATATTTACGCATTAATATTGTAAGAAACCAATCAATCCTATTAATATTATAAATGCAAAAGTTTGTATGTTTGTTTGTATGTTACTCAACCAATACAGGGTAAATTGGATTAACACATAGGATAGTTTTGATCCCGAAACAACGTTCCTGTGGGACCACGTGGGCCACAGCTAGTTTTTAGTAATAATTATTTAATTTATCATTTACCGTTAGGTACTTAGACGATACTTGCATCAAGTTACTCGGTTTAACAAAATCTGGTTTAAATCATTCAAAAAATAGATTAGAAATACGCACTTTAACCGATCAAAATAAGTACCCTTACGCCTATTTCCCCGAAAGGGCAGGCAGAGGCACAACCAGGGTACCCACGACTAGCCGAAGACACTAATTCCCATAATGTGATAAGTGGCAAGCCTATCGCCAACTGGGCCCATATCCGATCCCGGGCTACGTTACCTTTATTAGAAAATTGAAAATAAACATTTTCTAATAGTTTTGTTTCTGCGCGATCCGGGGATCTAACTCGGGATCTCAAAAAGTTAAGTATGATGCCGAACCGCTAGACTGCAGCGGCGACAAAATGCCGCTGAAATTGTTAATTTCACCAAATATTTACACGAAATTCAGTAATTCCAGAGAATTACAACCATATTTTTTTCTTTTACTTTAAAACTCCCATTAACTTATCTACAGTTAGAGTAAGGCACTTATTATGAAATTATGGCTTGTTGAGCTTGTTTCCGTAAATTATTTGTATAAAAACTATGATCAGTGCGTCTTTTGGTACCTATGAGAAATACATATTTAGGGCAAAAGCGCTATAGCTTTCGATTCGTAGTATTGAACATAATATATATATATATATATATAATATATATAATGTATTGATTATTATGTTTTTGAAATTGACCGTCAGTAAATACTAACACACAACACATGGTATTTGAACTCAAAAACCATTTATCAGATCTTGATCAAAGTATATCTCACCGAAAAAAATCTATGTTATAAATAGATTTAACCAAAAGGTCGCCTCTCTGGTCTAGCGCTCCGGTGATGGCCTTGACTTTATGAAGTCCCGGGTTAAATGTTCGGATAAGGCAATATAAATTTGTTTTTCCAACTTTCGAATAAAAATGAAGTCGCCCGGGCTAGCCAAATATTACGTTGTGGGATTTAGAGTATTAGGGTCATTGTGGGTGCACTGTTGTTCCTCTGCCTAGCTTTTCAGGAATATAGGCCTGAAGATATCAAAGAAAAGATTTCTAAATAAAAAAAAATATCTTCACGTCCACATCCCCGAAGAGGTAGGCAGAGGCAGCCAAAAATAGTAAGTTCCACATTATGATAGGTGGAAAGCCTATCAACAACCGGGCACATATCCTATCTCAAGCAACATTTTTTTATAATAAAACTGGAAAAACTCAATTTCCTAATTGATGCCCAACCTGGGATTCGAACTTTGGGTTGGACTTGACTACATGGGACCTCATGTAGTCAAGTCCAACAACTGAACCGCTAGACCACAGAGGCGATAATTTAAATTAAATGATAAACAAAGCTATTAGATAATACACAGTTAATATAAAAATCTCTTCCTAGTTTTCAAGTAGTTGAATATACGGAAAGATGATAAATTAGGTAATTACGCGTCGTAGTTAAATGACCGATGTTGTTAACTATCACATTAACCTGCATTTAATCACACTATTTTCCTAGTTTGTTAACATAAACTGGTTAACACATTAAGCCAAACTTAACTCGCATCTGCCACTTAACTCATAAGTTATGTTTTTAAAAACTGTGTTTTAAAAACACTATCCGCTGTATAATTAACTTTGAATGTAATCTGTCAAAATAACTTATATTTACGTTAATCAAAACATGTAAAGAACTAAATTTATGTTTTCTTTTTATTAAGAATCCATCTAGGATTTAGGATCGATTTCAAGTTTATAAAAGTAATTAATTTTCAACCGACGAGAAAAGGAGGAGGTTCTCAATTCGACCCGTATGTTTTTTTTTATGTATGTTTCGCGATTATTCCGGTGTTTTTCACGGATTTTCAAAATTGTTTTTTTTTAATCGAAATCCTATGCTCCCGCAGTCGTCCCATTATAATTTGGTCCAGGTCTACATAAGCTTTCATGAGAAAACCACGTATGTTCCAAAATTGAAGTCGGTTTTTTGCAGTTTTACTGCGTTTAACTTGCGTTTCGCAGTTCCTTATTTTAAGTTTGTTTTTCTATCTTAGAAGAACTCTTGGAGCTTTTGGGACAAAAAGTATACTAAGTCCGTTTTCGCTTTAAAGACTACCAATGCATATTTAATATATAAAAAAATATCTTCACGCCCATATCCTCGAAGAGGTAGGCAGAGGTACAACCAAGGCGCCCACGACTAGCCCAAGATACTAAGTCCCACAATATGATAGGTGGCAAGCCTATCGCCAACCGGGCACATATCCAATCCCGAGCAACGTTTATTTTATTAAAAATTGGAAAAACCAAATTTTCTTTTTGTTGCCCGACCCGGGATTCGAACCCTGGATTTAGTGCAGTCAAGTCCAACAACTGAACCCCTAGACCACATGTTTATGTATATTTGTTGAAGTAGATTGTATGCAATGAAATAGATACGAACGATGCGTAATTGAAAAAAAAATGCAAACAAATCTTATTAACAAGTTGCCATAGCCCTGAAGCAGTTGTGAAAGCGAAACGGGTTTTGCTAATTTTGTTTATTCAGAAAATCAAAATATGTAAAATGAAACAGTGCATTGAATTCTTTTATTAGGTATTACGAAACGTAGTTTCCCCGAGTGCAAAAAATGGAAACATTTAAATACATGTAAATAACAAGAACTCTAGCAGTTCTTTTTTTATGATATTCGAAGTCAAACAAGCAGACTGATTCGCTGATGGTAAGAAATTCACGCTGCCTAGAGACACCAAACGTGGTAATGGTGCGTTGCCAACTTGAGACCGGGATATTAGGCCTCGAGCAAAAATAAGTTACCGGCTACCTTACCCTCCAAACCGGAACACGTCATGACGTTATGGCCGCAGGAAAAGGTAAGGCGGTGGTACCAACCCGGGTAAGTCGCTGCAAAACTCTACCACCTAGTCACAAGTTACGGTGTTCGTACGTACGCTCTATAGTAAACGTCTTAAGCGACAAATCACTATTTTGACACTATAAAAGTAATTTGAAAAAAAGTATAAAAACTGAAACACTTTTAGGTATAGTACTTATCTATGTTTATGTTAAATCTGATGTCGATATTTTCAAAATTAAAGTAGACAGAAAGCAAAAGCTTTCAAAAAAGGGTTAACTTTTTGATTTTTTCTATCGAACAAAGTGAAATGAATCGTGTTTTGGAAACACTAGTCTAGTAAAGCATATTCATGTTAATCTTATGTATTTTTGTAAGCAAAATCCATGATTGCTTTGTATGAAAAAAACAGTAAACTGCTGACGTATTTTAGCGTATATGGCCCCTTAATAAAAATTCAAATAACAGTTTAATAGTTACAGTTTATAGTTTACATTGACACGACATATTTTTCAAATTACTACGTAGTATAAAACAAAGTCGCTTCCTCTGTCCCTATGTCCCTTTGTATACTTAAATCTTTAAAACAGCGGAACGGAATTTGATGCAATTTTTTAAATAGATAAAGTGATTGAAGAGGAATGTTTATATGTACATTTCATAACCGTGCGAAGCCGAGACTGACCGCTAATATTTGATAAAGTTAAAAATCCAATCATCAAACTTCTTAAATTTATTCATACTATAATATACTCATACTAAGAATCAAGCGATATTAATGAAGATGCGAATTATCATTTGTTAAGTAATAAAAAGCTGTTTAACTCGCTTGATGGGTTATTTTGAGTATTTATGACCAGAACCACCTGTTGCTGAACTGGTTTTGAGGTCACATTTGAATATTGTCCCATTAACTTACAAACGGTAAGCGACCTTCGTTATTTGAATTTTAATTAAACTTTAATTTATTTTCTTGTTTGTGTAATCTTAAGATTTTGCGTATGTAAAAAAAATAGCTAGAAATGAAAATTATTCGTACTTTTAAATAACGAAACACTTGTACTGTACGTAATATCATTGATAAGTAAAACAGTACAAGTGTTTCGTTGTTTAAAAATATAAATATTTGGAAATTTTACCGAACGCCGACGATGGAAAATATCAAAATGAATTACTTTTTTTTTATTTAATAAAATTAATACACAAAAAAAATAGAAGAAGCTTTGCGAAACCCTTACATTGGTTTGTCCATAAGTTTAACTGCCTCCCGTAACTATTTAAATTATACCACTTTAATAAACAATAATCTTATATATAAAATTCTCGTGTCACAATGTTAGTTACCGTACAACCGCTTTTTTCTCAAAAATCAACTTGTTTGTATCAAAATCTATTCTAAGCTAACGATGTCGCGGCAAACAGCTAGTCAATTATAACTACATAAACGCTTAACCAATTGCTATAAAATTTATTTAACCCCGATTTCTTTCGTACTTGAGATAATTCTTTATCCCAAATATGATAAGAATTATCGGAATCGAATAACTCTGTAGAAAGTAAAGCGTGATAAAACGGAAACTCAATATATGAATATTGAGTGATACGTCGAATTGAGTCAAGAATATCACATCGCTTGAAAAGTTGAGAATTAGCGATCAAAACACGATCAATTGCTTACGTAAGCAATCGTATGATTGATTGTTGTAGAATATTAATTAGCAATTGTTTTACAAATATCGTACTATTTTTGTAACCGTCAGGCTATTGCAAATTCCATAATAATGCCGAGGTCCTTTAAAAATACTGGTACACTATTTTTCTACAAAGCATCTCGTTATTGCAAAATATTGAGATAGTGAACAGATTGTATGGCTATACGATGTCTTGTTGCCTGGAGTGATTAATACCACATTCTCGTCTATTCTTGATCCATAGTGTCAGTGTTTGCTAATGTAGTGTTTCAGTTTTGGTAGGGTAGTGGGTGAATTTACACAAGCTTCTTCACATATCAGCCATAGGTGCCTGAGCGCCTTCATTATCTTTATGGGCAACTTGTACTTTCTGGCCTTATCAAAACAAGAATTATTGAACTACAAGAGTAACGGGTAAGAAAGAAATTAAAAATTTCACCATAGTTCTTGAATCCACAGTAGCTTAAATGTATAGAGCATTCGTTGGCTAGAGACGAAAGACTACATGTGCAAATCCTGTCATGAGCGAAATTTTTTCTTTCTTTAGAAACTTTGCCTGGGATTGGATATGTACCTACTTGGCGATAGTCTTGTCGCCTATCACATGGTGGGACTTAGTGTCTTAGGCTATTCGTGGATACTATAATTGTACCTCTGCCTAACTGTGTGTGGAGCTCTGTGTGCGTGTAGTTAAAATCCTGCCAGAGGCGATTTTTCGTATTTCTTTAAAAATATTAGAATAATTGGCAACGCAAAATCATAAACTCGTATCTTTTAATGAAAAATACTGTTTAAGATCTATCAGTAAAGATTAAACACAATAGGATAATGTTACGAGTTTTAGGAGTTCCTATGGCCACCTTCTCTTAACATCATACCAATCCCATGTCAATTTTGCATTGCCATATGATTCACAAGCACACAAAATTTAAACTTAATCTGTAAGCGGGAAATGGGTCAAATTTAACAGCAATATTGCATTCCGATAACCATACATATTACATACATTGCAAGTCAAATATGAGCTTGTAAAAGCAAACAAATTAAAAAATCCTATTTGAAAACCAATTTCATTCAGCACTTTAATAAGAGAATTACACCGAGCTTACTCTGAATTTAACCTGAGATTCTAGCTGATTGCCAGATTGGCTGACTTTAAACATGGCTAACGTCATACATTATGCATAATAATGTTTTTACGGCCTCAAAAGCGGCACCTTACAAAGTTAATTTGCCTCTGGCGTACTCGGGACAATTTCAGCGCGGGGCGGGTCGCGTATAATGGCGAATTTTGTCCGCTCTCTTTGAGTTCGTGTAAAGGCGAAAATTATGGCCCATTTCATAAGATTTTAATGTTAAAAATCTGATAAATCTAGACATTTTCAAATGTAAATATGAATTAGCATAATAAAGTTTTGGGATCGTTTAAACTTTATTATGCTATTATGTAAGAAACGACAATTTTGTTGGGAAACGTATTCCACGTACGACTAATTTATTGGTTGTCTTAGAGATTGTGTATAGGCAAACCTATAAGGCAATGCGAAATATAAGAAACAGACAATCTTTCTGTTTGATTCCAAACCTAAAACAATAATTATTATGAACAATTATTAATACTTATATGACTTTTAAAAACAGTATTCATGAAAATGTACCAATAATATACTCCAATCTGTGTTGGCATTTGATCTACAAATAGCTAAATTAAACTATATCTTTTATAGTGGTGTTTCTTTTGCATGTACGATAAAATACATCAATAGTTGTAGGGTTGAACAATATACTATAGGTTTTGAATTTATAATAAAGCGTTTTTTAAAACTGGTCTATTTTTTTATAAGAAGCCTTCTTATTGCTCTGATAACTAGTTGCCATAATATGATTTATGGCCACTTTTTATAAGCGACTAGTACCTCGTAGATGGATTATTAAACAAATTAGAATTTTGATTTAATATGTACTATAACTTATTCTTATATCCCACAACTGCATATCAACAATGATTTTTTTCTCAACGATTATATAAATATATTGATAGATCAATGATTTATCAAAATGATCAACATCCGCTGACCGCTTGTGACTTGATCAAATATACAAAGCGTGGAAGTTGTGTAATTTATTCATAGTCGAGTAATGACACTCGATTACTTCAGCGTTAACCCTTTAGAAGAGCGTGCTTTTAAATTTGTTTTTTCATTGCATATAAATTGACGTCTTGAAATTTTTTTCGTTCCTGAAATTCAATGAATTTTCCATGAATAATTACACTTTTGATGTGAGATTGACAATCTGAATATTTGAAATTGATATTGTAAGAGATTTCTTTTTAAAGTAAATTTAATTTTCATGGTTAAATTAATTTTTCTGAGTGTTGGTACTAAGTTCCTATTCAATCTTATATTATAACTGAGAAAGTGTGTATGTTTGTGAAACAAATTGAAAATGTGGTATAATTTTTATTCATGGAGGTACTTAGGACAATGGACAAAGGCTACTTTTCATCTCGATAGATTCCTTTGGGAGAACTAATATATTAACTCAAAATAATTATACTGAATAAATAGCAATAACTAATAGGCCACTGAAATATCAAATAATTTGTACAAATAAAATGTTTGACTAATTATTTGAATTTGTACATATTTTGTTTGACAAACATATCCATGTTTGTACTTGATGAGGTTTTGTTTGATGGATTTCCACCGTTAACATTCCATTACCAAATCGCTTGGGTGTAATCCAAGGATGGTGTTAAGAGTCCCGGCAAGCGACTTGTTTGTATATAAAAAGCAATGAACGTAGAGGAAGTTGAGCAGGTCTTTAGCAATCGTGACATACGAAACTTGATGCTTTGCTTACTCCGAAAGTCACTTTGGCATAAATATATTTATGCGTTACATCGTGTATCACATTTTACAAATAGTCTGAAATAGTATACTTAACCCCTAAACTACCGTACTATTCTAGTTCACAAATTAACAGAATTGTAGGTTTGTTTGATTGATTAAGCTTGTATTTTATAAAGACATATAGATTTTGGGACATTTATGAACACACAGAAAAATAGTAGAAGCGATAGTTCAGACGGTGGTTTCTTAGAAAAGATATAATATTTGGCAATAAGACTGTCTTTGTGTATCAATTACTTTTCATGTATTATTTATAAGTATTTTATGTAACTATTTTAGAGCGCGATAAAGAGGTATTTTATTATATTTCTATATACCTACTTATATACTTTAAGTCCTTCCTAATCGTACCTTATTCTGAAGTTTTGTAGTAACTATCTCTGATATCCAATGATTTGTTTAATTAGTGTTTCTAGCTAGTAGTATTAGGTCAATTAAAAATACTGCCTATTACCAGCAAAATCTTACACGCGTTGCAGTTTCTTTTCGTAGTTAGTGATGAAAATTAAAGATTTTCGAATAATAAATGTTATTCTAAATTTTACCCGAGCTAATTTTTAAATGACAATGAAAGGCAAACAAGCAGAAGGATTTTATGATGGTAAAAAATTCAAGTCGCCTAAAAACACTAAAGGTGGTAATGGTGCGTTGCCAACTTGAGGCCTGGATGTTAGACCTCGAGCAAAAGTAAGTTTCCCGGCTACCTTACCCTCCTAACTAGAACACGTCAACGGCAGGCATTGGATGTTTTGGTGGCAGGAATAGGTAAGGCAGTGGTACCGATCCGGGTGGGTCGCTACGAAACTCTACCACCTAGTAGAACAACCTATTACACAAGATTTGGTAAAAATCCGTTCAGTAAAAAGTTGTGCGAGAAAAGTGATCACAGAACAGACTAGCCGACAAACAATTTAATAGCTTCTTGTTAACAAACTGCTACCTAACCTAGCACTTTATCTTTTACTACTACTGTTACTATTACTATTTTTTTATGACATTAGAAGGCAAACAAGCAGACGGATTTCCTGATGGTAAGAAATTTCCGCCGCCTAGAGATACCAAAGGTGGTAATGGTGCGTTGCCAACCAGAGGCCGGGATGTTAGGCCTCGAGCAAAAGCAAGTTTACCGGCTACCCCATCCTCCGAACCGGAACACGTCATGACGTTATGGCGGCAGGAATAGGTAAGGCGGTGGTACCAATCCGGATGAGTCGCTACGAAACTCTACCACCTAGTAAACTCCAATCGTGTTATAAATTCTGTTATCTTGCAGTGAATATTTTAGCACTGGGCTATTAAGTTGTAACTGCACGTCATCTTGTGGCTAAAAAATGAAACAGTGGTTAAAGTTTCAATTGCAATATCACTTCTAAATATAATATTATAAATGGGAATGCAAGTTTGTTTCTTTCACTTTTACGCAAAAACGTCTACTTGAAGATATTGGAAGGCAAACTAGCAGACGGATTTACAAAAGTAGTAATGGTGTATTTCCAACCTAGGCCTTAGGCCTCAAGTAAAAGAAATTAACTTAACCAGTTATAAAGATAATTTGTATTAAGGTATTAATATTTATTTATGATACTTTTCAAACTACTTAAAAGTGAGTGAAGTAGCTAGTAAAAGTTACTTATAATATATTAATAATAACCGGCCTAGTAAAAAAACATAGGGAGGACTGAATCTCAACTCAAATTGACTACATATTTTCATATTTTATCCAAATTTAAAAAGGAGGTTGTTCTCTATTGAACTTTATGTTTTATTTTGTTTTTAAGCGATTACTCTGCAAATTATTAATAGATTTGGATGAATACTCACACCAGGTTTGGTCATGAAGGCCAGCAATAATATAATATAGTTTCGCTATGTGGTTTCTGAGTTATACCAAATACTGTGTTTTTTTTTTCTTAGACATCATAACTTTAAAAATTTAAGAAGTTACTATAATTTCAACATATGGACAGCAACGCACCTGTAACATATATGGTGTCGTTAGTCTTAACCTGTCTTTTATTGCCGTATACTTGTACGTTCTCTTACAAAACCACATTTTCAACTAGTTATCGGCGGTATCGCAATAAATTTTGTTTACGAAAAAAATATAGCGTGCTGTTTGTTTAAAATTTAATAAAATATTTCGCTGAAAGCTTACGAGCTCGGCTAGGTTGGGAGATTCCTGGTATCGGTTAAATAAAATTGCTTTTCCATCTGAATTGTAACTCGAGCCTTTATGAAATTTAAAACAAAACCTTTGTTTTCTATTGCTTTGTTACCGAATAATTGGGGAAGGAATGAATAAACAAAGGTATGAATAAAAGAATGAAAATGAAATGAAAGCCGTGGACGGGTCGCGGTCACGTTTTATTTCAATTTAATTTTACAAAAAATCTAAAGGAACTTATGTAATTCAAGATGGCCGTCTTGAAAAGTTTAAATCAAAGCGGACGACGCTTCAGTAGAACAAGAAAGAAATTATCGATTCCTTTTTCGTCAGACTCTGATAAGTTTCATGAAAGTAATCACAAATTATTATATTTTTGTTATTAAATGTGGACTTTTTCATTTTTCAGCACTGGTAAATCTACCATTAGTCAAGTTCAATTTTGCATAGAATTTCTATAAATTTAACCCAAGCACAGGGAAAGTTCTGTAACTAAAAATACCTAGAAAGAAACGAAAGTTATGGCCATTATAATGGCAAATTTCGTCTGATACGATAAACTCATTTAGTAGGTATTCATAACTATGTGGTCTAATGGACAACATAACTACCCGCATTAATGAGTATTAAAAATTTCGCCACTGCACTTGAATTCTTTGCAGCTCAAATGGTTAGAGCATTCGTCGGCCTAAGACGAAAAGTTATAGGTTCAAATCCTGTCTGGGGCGATTTTTTTTTTTGAATTTAAAATTTTAGAAATTTAACCCAAGCACAGGACAAGTCCTAAAATAAAAATACCTTGCATGGAATTACCCGATTTAATACAATCGGACATAACTATTAAAAATCAGTTATAAGTCGCCTAGAAAATCATGTCAGTACAAGGTACGCAAGAGTAAAGAGGACTCTCTATCTTTATACATAATATACTATTTTTTACTTGACTACTTAACTTGTCAACTATAACTGACATAAAAACAGTCACTAACATAACCTAATTTTATCCAATACTAACACGAAAATTCAAAGATTACAAAAAATCTGCCACTGTTTTTTCTTTTAATGCATTGACCTATATATTCCTATTTCTATGTTTCAATGGTGCCAACAAACTTCGATAGTATGTCAACGTCAAACGTCAGTAATCATAAAAACTGAGACAGACAGATGCAGCATGAGTGACGCGGTGCTAGAGACAAATGACATGTACATTGATTTGTTGTCTATCAGTAGAAAGATAGAGGCACTTAGTTGGCAAAATGTCCGAACAATAATGTTTTGTAAACGATTACTATCGATAATTCATTATTTCTTACTTGACAGTTGCAGAAATTCATTAATACATAAAATATTAAAAATTTCAATAGGTAGACAGACACCCATAGGCTATCTATGCACATTGATATCTATGACATTTGCAAAAGAACAAGTAATGAACAATACAAACACTGAAGGAAATGAAGTATTGTATTTTATATATAATGTAAGTGTAAGACCTTTTGCACAGTAATTTATCTATTATTTTATATTATACAAGAGGAGGCAAACGATCAAGCGAGTCACCTGATGGAAAGTAATCACCGCCGCCCACGGACATCTGCAACACCAGGAGTATCACAAATGCGTTGCCGATCTTAAGGAATGAGTACGCTTTTTTCTTGAAGGTCCTTAAGTCATAATTGTTTGGGAATACCGCTATCGGTAACTAATTCCACAAAGGTGTTGTGCGAGGTGAAAAATGTCTTTGGAATCGCACAGTCAATGTCAATATCCTTTCATCTCGCTAATTTTCCATCAAACCAATGAACAACAGCAAATTAAAAAAATGCGGACACCTGATGACTTTTTTGTAAAACCTTTAGGTTCCACGAAACCCTCTTTAGGGATCGCTGTTCCGCACAATGGAGATTAATAAAACCTTATGAAGGCTGCTAAAAATGGGAAGATTCACTTACGTTCGTAAGTCTCCACAAATGTTCTTCACAGATAGTTTATAATACAAAGAGCCTTATTAAATTTCGCAAGATACGGTCCCTTCCTAGATGGTAGTACTCTTATAGAGCATTTCACTTAAGGCCTTAATATCAAAGTCCCCCACTACTTACATAAAAATATTTCACTCGCCTTCTCGGGACAGTCGTTAACAGAAGTCGATTTTATAAAATAAAAAAAAGTCGCAATTGCAAATTAGTTGATCGATATTGATGTGTTATGTGTCGTTTGTTTGAAGAAATTCGTATGATAATTCATACCGTTGATAAAATCGTAATACAATTCCAAAACGCTGAAAGAAAAACTGACAAATACAGAATATCGGTTGGTTACGCCAGGATATAATATTATGTAGTTAATTAACCTGTAGAGTGTAGACCCTGAAACTATTTGGAAGCTGTATAAATTTGCTAATACGTAAAGGTATTTACAAATATATACATTAATAAATACGTATTTCTGGACGAGTAATATAAATTGAATCTAACCCAAAATATGTGCAGGAGTTATGGTTGTTAGTCAACGATTCTAATACATAGAAATATTTAAATAGATACCAAAATAAATTTAATAAACATCCGGCCATGAAAATATTGACATCTAAATTTTTATCACATAAATGCCTGCCCCCCTCGGGAATCCAACCTGAGTCTCGCATTTAGTTGGTGGAGTTATTCGTGTACCCTAGCCTTTCGACAAATGTGTCGATTAAAAATGTATTGTAAATCCTATTTAAATTTTAAATGCGAAAGTTTGTATGTTTGTTTGTTTGTTAGTTTTTTTACATCTTCATGCAAATACTACTGAACGAATCTTCATGAAATTTGGCTCATACATAAAGAGTAATTGTATTAACTAATATGATATTTTTTATCCCGAAACAATGTTCCTGTGGGACCTTGCGAGCAACGCCGAGGGCAACATCAACAATTTAAATGAAATGTTGCTATATTCCGTATACAGGAAGGCTTTTAATAAAAAATAACTACTACTTTAACATTGGTAGCAAGAAAAGCTTCCTATAAACTAAAATTAGAATTATTTTCTACATAATTTTATAAACTGTTTAAGCAATGTATGCAATCCCTTGTTTTCACATACTTCCTAATATCAAAAATAAAAAAAATATGAAGTTGATAAAGAATATACAAATATTCCCTTGCTGCGCTATCATCAAAACGTATATTTTCCGTCTGAATTACAGGAAGATAGAATATCATACACAAACTGCAAATCGTTAAGCAGTGAGAACATTTCTACCATTCCTTTATGTCAGGCATTTTGACGTCATAACGCCATTCAACGCGAATGTACACTACATTTCTAAGGAAATAACTTTATCTGTCAGTTGGCAACTGAAAATATGATACAATTACACCACGGTTCTACGTCACAATTATGTTTGCTGACTCAATGGAAGATGGCCGGAAAACTTTAAAACAGTTATTGTGGTACCTATTATATAATTTGACATACGTATTTAATTTGATTGTGGCTAACATGTTTAACAGTTCGTATTATATATATATGTGATGATTCGTTCAACATAATAATGTTTGATTGATGATTTATTTGGAAAATCCGTAATATTTGTAGAGTTAGTTATTAGCAAACTTCATTTACTGTGTGTTCATACGAAGAGGTGTCATTATATACAATTTTTGGTATTTTCTGTTACGTTGAGTTTATTACACAAATTAAAAAAATATAGTCTTGTTAAATTGAAATTGGATGTAGGTACCAAAATATTGCACATGACACGTTGGATAAGATTGGATAGTTCGGTACAGTAAGCAAACAAAATATCTGACCCCACTACAGTACTTTGAAAGTACTGTACATAGGGGGGTCAGATATTTTGATTGCTTACTGTATATCAGTATATAACAACAAAAGGCATGCATGTATGCTCACGCACACAACGCTACATTGTTTCGTTTATAAAACGTTTGGAGCGCTAGTGAACGTGATTCCACGTTTCTCCACGGCTTGTGGAGGGCTCCAGGGCTATCTTGTCCTGTTTAGGTATATTATTATACTCTTTGCAAAGCTGTAATATTTTGACATTTGCGTATTGCTATAATTATTTTAAGTTAATTTACCCTTACTGGGGCCGGTTAAGATCTTAAGCCACTTGAAGCTTTGCTGCCACGTCTTCCGTATTAATAAATTCTTTTAAGAGTCATAAATCATTATACACAAGGTGATGTCAGGGTCTTGGGTAAAGCGGTGGCCTCGTTACTCAAGATAATTTAGTGAAATTTGGCGGCAGCGAGGAAATACATGACAATAATAATAAACTCTTTATTGTACAACTACATCATGAAATTGTTACATATTACATTCATAAAAACATATTATATACAAAAGACGGTTTTATCGCAAACAAGCAATCCCTTCCAAATAACTAACGTTTAGTAGAACTGTTTATAAAACGTAAATATTTTAAATAATTAATTTAGGAAGTAATCTAACACTTTAAAACAAAAGTGTTTAAATTATAAATAAAAATTAAAACAAAAAAATATTAATATTTTTTAACACATAATATGTATTGTAAAAACATTTTTTTAAACATTTTCCAAGTTGACTAGTCATATTATATATTGTACCAAGTAAAACTCCTTTGCCATCTTCTTAAATCCATGGTTGCTTTCTGCCTGTCCTATCTCAATAGGCAGTGAGTTCCATAGCTTAATAGCTCGTACTGTGAACGAATATTCATAGAATTAAGTTTTATGCTCCGGAACCTTTAGCAAAAACCTTTTGCAATGACGTTGACCAACGTTATCTTCATTAAGAAAAATAAACCTCTGAATAAGACAGACGGGAGAATTGGTATCAACGGGAACACTAAATAAAAGATTAAGTGTATGCGCATTTCTGTGAAGGCGAATTGGTAACCACCTGAGTTTTGTTCGAAAATTGGAAACGTGGTCATATTTGCGAAGTCCAATACTATACTAATAAGTACTACCTACTATACTATTAATACTACACTAATGGGTAAAAACTTTTAAACTGGCGTCAGAACCTAAGAACGCGAATAAGATGGCGCGAGATCTAAAATAAAACGTAGATTCATTGCTGTTTTTGTATTGCTTAGATATTTCCGAACAGTATAGGATGCGCAATGCATAATACGCCGTATATACCTACCATTACATTCTCACAGATAGCACATACGTATAATTTAAACAGACATTGCTCAATTTGTTCCATTTTGAAAGTTTTATGTGTAGACGAGGAATGTTCGTTGTACAGATAATATGATGACAAACGCAGGTTATTGATATGAAAATAATAATTGTGCATAAATGATAGTAATTTCATACTAATACTTAAAGCAATTCGTGCAAAATTATTCCCTAACCATTTAAAATATCAAAAATACACAACGTTAATATTAAAGTTTTCACTTCTGCCGATACTCCCGGAGCGCAACCCGTTTTTTTTCATAAATATTTATTTCAATTGTATACTTTAACTGAACAAAATTGAACTAACTTCGACAGTAACAACGATATCAATACATGGATATATTCAAATAGATACCTAAATAAATAGTACAAACACCCGGAACGTCAAAAATACAAACAGCGACGTTCGTGACACAAATAACTCAATAAATATGTATTTACTTCAGCGTCATCGGAACCTATTGTATTTGACGATTATTTTAATGGTAAAGCGCTAAGGGATACTACTAACTGTTGACGGTGTAGAGCGTGCGCTACGTAGCCCACCGCATCGCAAAGCACATTGGCCAGACCGCTCTCGTAGTCTATAACATACCTCCGGATAGAGGCAGGTAAAAGGTGCCGGGGCTGTTGCCACATTTCCTTGATGTCTTCCGCTCGCTATTACTACAGCCAGGTCATTAAGTGGGGAATGTTCTTCCCGTGGTCAGGTCCGGTGTATAAGCCCACCTTCTTTCACCACCCCCGGTCTTTACGCCACTCCGTGCGATCAGTCCTACCAGGTGGAACCCCGTGGGGGGAAGTCCAGCAGGAGCGAGCAGCGAGCGTGTGTGACGACTTGACGGTATGTAAGAGGAGGCAAAAGAGCAAGTGGGTCACCTGATAGAAATCGCTGCGGCTATGCAGCCCGGCATAGCGTGTTTTGCTCCATACAAAATGTATGAAATCGATCTAGGCGAATTATTGTGCTGTTGTATCGGCCCGTCCAATTGTGCGCTATCCACAGAACAACATTCTCAGTTACTTTATCGCATCAGATTGACTACTTTTCCAAATCAAACCATCACATAGATGGTTGATGGATGGTATTCAATTTTGAAAAAAAAATTGGATGCTCCAATCTATGTCCAATGTCCAATCCTCCTGACAATAAATAGCACAACAAAAAAATTGCAAAATTGGTCCGTGAAATGTGGATTTATTTTTATATATTATTAGCCGAACTGGGGGGTGATTACGTATCTCAGTAGCCAACTCAAACAGCAAAAGTGTACATCAAATGACGTCATTTGTGTTTGCTATCTCTACTGTATTTCTGTTGGTCACTGGAGATAGCAAATATAAAACACGTCATTTGACAGCTATTTAAATAAATAATAAATAAAATAATTTTATTTCAGACATAGTCCATATCAGGGTTTAATTTAATTTTAACAAAATTTAAGAACAAATAAATAAAACAAAAAGAAAAATATTAGTAATTAAAAAAAAATAAAACGTACTAGCATTTAATTTAAAAATTTAATTTAAATATTTGCCCTGATGACTCGACGCACCGGCTATGTGTAAATGAGTATGTACCCAATGCCGTAACATCGAGCCATCAGGTTTATCACTAATGACTTTGAGGATGCTGTTGGTGCTCCCGCGCACCCTATTCAGCAAAGACGCGATGCGTTTGCGCAGCACAGTATGAAAACCGTCAATGCGCGCATCTGCAAACATGCCCGAAGCACTATAGACCCAACAACACCTTGAGACCATTGTTATATTGCACACTAAGAGCGTTGATAGCCTTCCGTGTATAGTCAAACCACAGACCGCACGTATACAACGTTTGACAGTACGCCTAAAAGAGGGTTATTTTTACCTCAACGCTACATCGCCCAAATATGCGTGCCAGCATATTACATCGGATTGCTATCGCTCTTCTTTCTCTCTCTATCTATTTGATGTACACTTTTCCATTTTGAGTGGGCAACTGAGTTACATAATCAGCCCCTTGGTGTCGCTTAACATGATGAGCTACTAATAGTTTGTTTATTTAAGCATTATTTTTTCTAATTTTCTCACATTTTTTTTATTTTATCTTTTAAAAGAACCTTTTTCTGACGGTAACTATTACAAAAAAAGAATAAGCAAAACTGCTCTATCCATTCCGGAGTGATGCGATGAACATACGAAATGTGGCTTTATTTTTATATAGATTATTAAATTCTCTTTAACTTATTAACTTTTAGAATTAACGTTGTAATTTTCAAGAACCTTAATTGTAATTGTAGAAGAAATATAAAGGCCTTCAGCAGAATTTAATGGAAGTTTTTATAATAATTTACACTGAACTTTCAAAGTGAGTTAATAAGATTTTAGTTATAATAACTTTGTCAACTGCAGAGACCGCCGCCATTATTTACGCTGAAGTACCACGGAATATTAAATCAACGTTATTAATATTAAATATGTATGTTTAAGTTTAATATTAATTTAAAGTTTTCAGTTTAAATGCTGATAATTTACCCTGTTTTGGGATCGGGCTCCTAAAAATAATATAAGCCACTGTTTTTCTACAAAGTTTGAAAGTCCGTTTGCTACTAATACTAGGTCTACTGTTAAACTGTTTTTGATTAACGTTAGTGCTCGTTATTTTTGTGCTCAGATCTAGAGAGAAGGGTCGTCGATAAGAAACTTTCAAAAATGGAGTAGGTTATGTGTTCGACTCCTAGTTTTTATGCATGTTCATCGATTTCGGCGTCATTTCTAAATCAATTTTTTGTTTTATCTTTTTGTAAAAGAGGCTGCTCTTAAAATTGTCCCATTGTAGATAAATATGGACCTGATTATGGAATAAAGGAAAATGCTTTATTTTTTGTATCCAGATGACTTCTTTTTGAAATGGAGATCGGTCTGTTACAGTTTTACTGTGCTAAAATTATGATTCATAATATTATCTAGATGTGGTGTGGAGTCCTCAGTATCAGAAATGCTTTTGGCTTTTTCCAAACCGATTAAAAAATATGTGATTCAAGATTAAGACCAAGCATTAAAATTTTTTAATACTTTTGAATACGACTGTGGCAAGTACTGACGCTGTGTTGAGAGGAGTAAGTGCTATATAGTAGTAGATCTAGGTGTATCATTGCATAGTACTCAAGGTCGAATCTTTTATTACTTGTATACGTTTTGCTTCTTTCTATTGTAAACCTAAGCAAACTTTTATAAACAAATATTTATGTACTTTGCGCAATATGTTTGAACATAAAAATCATATTCGCAGACAAAATAATACTGTTAATTTATTCTTTAGAACAAAAGGCACTTTCTTTACAAACTCACAAAAGAATATCCCATGAAGATACAATAGTTCTCGAGAGATTTTTTTATCACGACGAGACCGAATGAATAGAATACAAGGAATCCTCTCATAAATCCGTTTACTTGAAGGATACAGAGGTAAACAAATACGATTTCCAGCTAACCCGCAGAGATAAGGACCTGTTTCACAGAACTTTACAGCAAAGCTTTCAGTAAATCCTTATTACAGCGACATCTACCGGACTATATATATTATTTACAATTTTCGTATTTTTCGTGCTTGCGGTATTATATTTACAAGAAAATAATAATAAAACATAAACCCTTAGGACATCAACTACAGTTTCCACATTTCAAATTGCAGTGATTCAAATGTTTTAGTCTGTTTTCATGTTTTCCTGATGGTGAATATTTATTTTTATAGCTTATTTAAATAGTTAAATTTTTAGTTATTTTGTTACTATTGTTAAAATATGAACACGTGCACATTTTGTTATAAACAAGAATTTTTGTTTATTCAAATTGACCACATTTTACGAAGCCCTACCTTAACTGAAAACAATGCAAAGATTTTCTTGCTGGGTCATGAAGTAAATTTAGGAAAATTAAAAGTTATCTAACCAGCTAAGAAGATGTAGACTTAGTTTACATATTTAAACTTTAATCACAATTTTGTGGTTAAAGTCTATATAGCCTCCATTTTGATCTGACTCAGTCCTTACTCACACGTTTTACACAGTTTACACACGTTTTAAAATTTACTGTCCTTATGGTTTAGATTTTATTAATCTCAGTTACTAGAAAAGTTACTGTTTCAAGTTTTTATACAAACATCTTAAGGAACTTGTGGATTAATACACCTGTTTTTTTTACTTTCAGTACCTTATTTCACCAGAAACTGTGGTCGTAAATTCGCTCGTCATTTTTTTGATTGTATTTTTTGTTAATATCGTTAGATGTTAACAAAAACTCAATTAAAACTTTTAACATATTATATTTTTATATATGCATATTTTGTGAAAATTTCTTTTTATACCTCAGCTTAACCAGAACATTATCTAGGGTTTGTGAAATCAACCCGTAACAGTTAAAGTTTAAAATAACTAGCATTTACACTCAAACGATGCAGACACAAAGCACCATCTGTATAAACAATCAAAACTGTATTTCTCTTCATTTTCATAAAACTCAAAGTACTTTTAATCTTAGCAGTGCTGCCACGTTTCTGTCGGGCACAAATTATTTTTCTTTGGAATGCTCATCCTTATTGTTAGCGAAAACTGTTTGCAACTTTACAAGCGGGTGTTTCGTGTTATGAATAAATTAGAAAAGTTCCTTGGAAAGTGGGGGCCATAAAAAACAATAAAATGTGAATTAGGACGATGCGCTGAGACAGAGCGAATACAATGGTGGAATAAAGGAACCAAGTTTTTTATTCATGTGTGTCATTTTTAGTAGTGTTTCTATGATTACCTCTGTTGTATAGTGGTCTGGTGTTGGACCTGGCTGCATGATATTGCGAATTAGATGCCCGAGTCGAGCATTCCGTTTCCCACGGGAACCCGTTCATATATGGGAATAAACCTAAGTCTTTGCATGCGCTTGAGATATGCTTTTTACCTTCACATACAAACATATACCATTACACAGCTCTATTGTGATTAACAAACTAAAAATACAAAAAAAGTATAGTATCTTCAAGCCCCATATCCCTTAAGAGGTAGACAGAGACCACGCACCTACGATCAGCCGAAAGTATTTTCGTTAAAGCAATCTAGTGAAATAAATTAGGTAATAGAAATAAAAACTATTATTCTTTATAAGCACCATATTTTTAAAACATGACAATATCTACAAAATTATTAGAATAAGAAGATTGTAATACTACTTTAATAAATTAGTAATTACATTAATGAAATCGTTTTTTAACTTGACAATAAACATAGCTTGATAAAATACTGTGTGCAGAGTATAAAAGTATAGTTTTGCTTCATGAGTTTAAGAGCCATAGACGTCCAACTGTAGGCTGTTTAAATGGAAGGCCTTATTTTTTTATTAATATTATGTACAGTAAGAATAGCATCAATGGGCCACGATTAACTTTTAACTTCAGAATAGCCTTGTGATTGTTCCTTATCTTATCAAAAAAATAACTGTAAAAATCTACTTTAGTTATTGCTATTATATCATCTAAGTACAAAAGTATTTATTCTTCAATGTATAATGTGTTGCTCCACCCGGACGTCGAACCCGGGACATCTTATGAAATGAAGGCCAACACCTGGACCGCTAGACCACAGTGCGAGGTTCGGTAACGACGTAGAAATTGATTAACATTCCTAAAAAAATTCTAATATCTTTTTTCAGAGTCGGTAAAAAACTATTGAGTAGAAAGTGGTTTCATTTGCTCATAGATAACTTCAACAACCAGCAAATGCGACCTAATTTTTGAAGAGCCTATGAAAGAGCTCTTAAAAACCCCTTCGGTCAAATTTCAATAGAAAACCGTGACAGGAAAACCTCCAAACTATTTTAATGCTATATCCCACTTATGTAACATATTGTCTAACACCAATTTCTCGCCAGTCGATTCCCAGTATTACGTAACATAATCGCCTCTGAAACCGCTAAATTCCTGGCTCAACGCCTACCGTCTCGCGGGGCCAAAATGTTTTCATGCTGTCTTACCCCAACTGGTATATCGACTGCACACTTTACTGAGTTTATACGCCCTTTATTCTGATTTAAATCTCTGTTTTATTCTTTAACTTCCAAATTTCCGGTGGGAAGATAAAAAAGTTAAAATTTATGAAGGATGCTGTGAAGGAATTCTTTGTCAAAACATTTTTTTGGTTCAACATTAACCATGGTGTTCAGAGGATGAAGCCATTTGTGTCTTCAATTGTCTTTCATTTCTTTGTGGTGTATTATGACATGAGTTCCACTCATGTTTCTAAATAGTATAAATAAAGTCGTTTCTATTCCCCTTTTTATCCCGAGCTCCTTAAAAACTTTTTCTTTTGTTTTTAAACGGTGTGTTAAAATCATTTAGATATTATGTCAGATATTATATTTAACTTTCATTTTTAAGGTTCCGTAGACAATGGTTGAAAATTGGGACTCTTATACTTTCGTTATATCTATCAGTAATTTCAACAAGTATATAGTTAGTAATTTCAATCAACAGTATTTTTTTGAACTATAAGAGCTGTAGTAAATACTAGAAACAAAACTCAATTGTTTTTTTTATAACATCAATAAGTGTGGGTGCTGATTATAGACAGACCATAAAAAATATGATATTGCGATTTCTATTACAATTTTTTTTCTATTACAATTTTTTCTATTACAATTAGAAAAAAATTGCGCCAGAGACACTTCCAAACTGGTAAAATTTCCACGCCCTCCTGGAACTAAAAAAAAATATATGATGTACACTACCATGTAAATTGCCTCCGAAAATATGTATGAAATATTGTAATACTTTTTTGTGCAAAGGCCTGCGTATATATGCAAGAATGTTTGATAAAGTTTATAACTGATTCATCAAAAAAGTACTCTTTCAGTAAGTTTTGTTTAAATTTAAAAGTAACTCATAAAAAGCGGAGTAAAATACTCCAAGGTTCAACCTGGCATTATAGTCTTTATTAGAATGTGATGCAGGCTATAATATCAACTTAATTTTACTCCTATATTCAAGACTTGGAACCGGTACCAAAAGTACAGATTTTGTACCGGTATTTAGCGGTTCTTGCCCTTTCGATACATGGGTACCGTTTCCAAAAAGGGTACCGGTACTTAGTGTACCGGTACCGCGTTGGTACCGGTATCTAACAAGTACCGGTACTGATACCAAAAAAAAGGTATCCAATTAAGGTTAAATAAAACCCCGTTAAATAAAAATGCGAAGTTGCCAATTTTCTTTTTTAGGTATCGGTATTATTTTAAACTCTCTTAAAGGAACAGCGCAATCTTCGTTTGACGAAAAAATGCTACATTATAAAAATATATTACGTATTATTTTGTACCGGTATTATTAAACCAGCACCGGTATAAAAATCCTTAAATCAATAGTACTGATACTCTTATACCGGTATAAACAGTACAAGTATCAGTATCAGTAGTATCTTTGGTATCAGTATTACTTCAAGGCCGGTAGTAATGGCCTCCCAATAGTTCCTAAAAATACCGGTATTTCAAGCCCTGCCCATTTTAGTTCTAAAATGCTTGTGTTATCATTATTTATTATTTCTATAGTAGTTCATTCAATATTCATACTTATGAAGGCGTATTTGGCTGCCAGTTCATTAAGTAAATAACCCTTTGATTAAACCTAATATCACGGTTATAGTTCCAACCGTCCATGTACAAGTTTGTCAGTTTAGAAACCTCAAGAGCAAATATAGAAGTCCCAAAGTTTATCCTGCACTGTAACTCCTTGACGAGGACTTCAACTAATATCGCCTCATATTACTGGGTCCCTAATTTTGATAAACAAATATTTGTGATTTTATATTGTTAAATCTAGGATTCGTATATATTTTTATGACTTCATAAAATTTAAAAACATTTTTGGTTTCTAAATTAACTACGATATTCGGAGGCTGAAGCAATTTGTCTTCAATTTTCTTTGTGGTGTATTATGATATGAGTTTTTAAATAGTATAAATAAAGCCAGGGAATACCCCTTTTTATCCCGAGCTCCTTAATTTCGTTTCTATTAAAATTAATAATCATTATAATTATCATTATCATCAATATGTCAGCCATAGTACGTCCTCTGCTAAACATAAACCTCCCATATACATTTCCGAAGCGACAGCTCGGACGTAGTCACCATCCAGCGGTTCCCTTCAACACTCCTCAGATCGTCTGCCCATCTAGTAGATGTCCTACGCTGTGTTTACCGGCTCATGTATATAACTATATATAATAACTATCTATCTCGACGAACTTCATACTAACCACCTCGGGTCCTGCGATTTTTTCATCTTAATTGGTCAAATATTTTATTAGTTACTATGCTATTTCAGTCCAAGATGAAACCAAACAAATAAATTAAACGAAAAAATAGTCTAGCAGTTCTCGAATTATAAATGTTATGAAAACAGAAAAACTCGTCTTTGTTTCATGTTAAAAATTGATCACACAACTGGTAAAGATACAATAATGTAAAAACCTGACTTTCAGGAATTTTATCTTGCCAGAGCTTCCCAATTTTTACAAATAACGAATCCCCCAACAAATATTTTTTTCTTTGATCGAACCTCATACTACATGTTTTTCCGCGTTTTAATGATAACTAGTGGTCGCCTGCTGGTCGAAATTCGACCATTATAAATTTTAATATCTTGTTGATAAAAACGCCATCTTCATTTTTATGACCAAGTTCTTTGTTTCCAAACCTTTTAGTGCGCCATCTGTGATCTTTTATCGTTATCATCAATATATTTGTTTGTGTGTGTAAAATGCATAGAGGTAATGTTTTACTTATTGATGTAATGTACTTTATAAGCATTATTATTGAAAAATATTAGCGATCTGCACTTCTCCTACACATAAACTATAGGCGTGCCAAATTTTATGCTCCTCCATTTGCACAATTTTCGTAAAAAAGGGTCCAAAGTTTTTGCATCACGTATTAATATATAGATTAGTAATGTTAGGGCTATAAATTGCTGTAGTCTGAAACTGATTTCTAACTAACGCTGTTTTCTACGTAACAGTAATGAATCACAAACAGAAATGTAAACTAATGACTTTACTGAAAAGCTTATAGACATTAAGTTCCGTTACGTAGTTTTAAAGTTTTGGCCATACATTGGGACAGACGCCGGAAAGCGAATTTATTTAATACTATGTAGTGATGAAACACTAAAAAAATGGAGATGTTTTTCAGTTTAGAAGCTACATGAGCAAATTTAGAACTTTAAAATGTTTGTAGCAACAGTAATGACAGCTACAGAATCTTTAGATGTCACGGAACCAATTTTATACAAATCCCAAATTCGGCCTCATATGGAGTACTGTTTTCAATTCTGGGCGGGGGTTCCACAGTACTAGCTCCTTCCGTTTGACCGCATTCAACGTAGAGCAACTCAAATTGTCAATGACTGGGCAGTTACCAATTGGCTTGATTCCTTGGCGTTCCGTAAAAATGTTGGGTCACTCAGTGTTTTCTATTGCATCTTTTATGGGGGATGCTCTGAGGAGTTGTTTAATTTGATTCCAGCGGCCGTTTTCTAATTTTTGGACATCGCATCAGAGTTAAAAATATCGACCCCATCATCTTTGAGCGTTATAGGTCGACACCTACAACTGTATGATTCCGAAGACATTTTACCCCGCACAACACCTTTGTGGAATCAGTTCCCGAGTGCGGTATTCCCAAACGATCATGACTTAGGAACCTTCAAGAAAAGAGCGCGCTTATTCCGTAAAAGGTCGACAACGCATCTGTGACACTCATGGTGTTGCGGATGTCCGCGGGCGGCGGTGATCACTTTCCCACTTGCTCGTTTGCCTCCTCTTGTACAAAAATAGGAATCACTAATTATTCAATTTAATTTCTATTAAATGATAATTTCAAAAAATTTTGTGAACTCGATATGTCGAAATTGTCGAAGAACCTACTTTGAAAAACACTGGCTAGTCCTTTTTAATGAACAAATCCTTTAATGAAAGTTGTAAACTCGATATGGTTCTAAACACCAATGCACAAGTTTTGTCAGTTCAGAAGCCTCAAGAGCAAATTTAGAACTTTCGAAGTTTATCCCCACAGTTAGTTTGATAAAGACTCAAACTAATACCAGTTCATCTTAACGTTATTCTAGTATTGACGAATACATTTCTGTGATCATTTACATCTGTGAGTTACCAGTATTCGTCTGCATTATCAGTAATGATGATGGGTTCATGTTTAGAATATGTTTAAATTAAACACGCCACTAAGTCATAAATGAGGGTCTTACATCAAATACTTATTACTGATTGCTTCTACATAATAATGCGAAATAGATATGTGTCTTTGCTTCATGGATTTTGTGGCAGCTCCAATGCCATATTGAAGATGATCGCAGCTACTATATCCACCGTTGCTTCGATTTACATTTATCAGTGCCTGTGCTTAAAAGAAAATATTATTTACTAAATGATGCAATCGGTTTAGTTAATTAACAATTTTATCTTTTTTCCTAATAACTTCATTTTTTAAGTTTTAATAAGAACTTTATTTAATTTTTTTCTCCGTATTAGTGCGATTCCGCTAAGTGGAAAAGACCGTCTACCTCTTTACCAGATAGCTCGTAAAAGGAGTGCACAAGTTAAAATAAGGGTCACTACAAACAAGAACACTTGCGGTAGAGTACAATGCAGCAACTTGCTCGATTAGGGATCCACCGCCTTACTTATCCTACCAAAATAGTAATAGGGTAGTGTAACGGCTATGCACTTGCGCAAAAAGCCTTCCATTTCGTTCTCAAAACTGTGTCGCACCTGTAACATCAATGGTGTCTATAGGCCCAGATTGTATCTTTCAATCGGGAGAGCCATGTGCCTATTTGCTGACTTTTGACAAAAAAAGATCATAAAAACTTAATTTTATGTATTTTATTGCAACGTAATTTAATTCATTAAATTAATAGTGAAAATACGAAAATTAATAAATTGTTTTTGCTTTCAATGTCAGATATTGCAAATATAGTTGAGTCGGCTTACTTAGATTATAAAAATCACACAACATCTAGTGGTTCTTGCTACATTTCTTGAGTAAGGAGAAGGATATAAAAGCCAGTGTTAGAGACGACACGTATAGTAAGGAAGTTCCTTAATTTGTCTTTTGCGTACGGTTAAGTGAAAAGACCAGGTGTGTGGAAATCTATATAAAAGTTAAAATAACAATAAATGAATTAAAGTTAATGTTGATATCAGAAATTTGCTTTTCATTTTAATAAATACAAAAAGGATTTCGATAGAAAAGTAAATTAATATATATTTTCCCCCGTGTTTGTCCAGGCTGCTTTGCAGAATAGACCATGTGCTTTGCTGTGTTAGGCAGCTCATAAAAGGCGGGCACAAGCTTACCGTCACTAGCACCATCACATCTGACAAGATGGTAGAGTTTCACAGCGATTCGCCCGGATTGGTACCATCGCCTTGCTTATTCCTCTCGCTATAACGTCAGCGCTTGCCGTTGTCGTGTTCTGGTTCGAAGGGTAAGGTAGCCGGTAAACTTACTTTTGCTCGAGGCCTAATATCTCGGTCTCAGGTTGGCAACGCATTATTGCCACCTTTGGTGTCTTTGAGCAGCGTGAATTTTTTATCATCAGGAATTCAGTCTGCTTGTTTGCCTTCCAATATCATAAAAAAAATATTTTTAGGTCAAGATTTTGATTAATGGGTTAGTTTCAGCGGTAGACTTGATTAATAATTTTCAGTAATGTTGTGGTGTCAAACTAGTCCAAACAAATAGAATAATTTTGGAAATTATAGAAGATCCTATGAGTACTTTCTGATCGGATGTAAGATCACATGTTTTCACGATGCTTGTAACGATTCAAGGGCAAATTGTACACATAATGTACAATTTGCATTTGGATTAAATAATTCAGCTCAATAGGTAACAGAAAAATAGACCAGATTTGGTTTACAAGATTCCATTACAAACGTCAAAACAGGTGAAACAAAACGACAGTTTTTGAAACACCGACTATTTCTTTCTCTTTTTTTGGCTCTCCTGATGGTATGAGATACCTGCAGCTTATATTCAAAGTAAAAGATGTAGGTGCGTTGATGTCAGTGTATTTCTCAAAAAACATAAAATCTATTAATATAGTGTGCCTATAATGTATATAATATATAAATAATATACAGCAGATATTCAGACTGTCACATAAGTAAAATTAAATAAATTGTATTTAAAACGAAAGAAACTTTCTATACTTCTTATCATCGGTCTTGGTGCAATTCCATTCGAAAAATTATTTACGAACTGCGCTTGTGCTTTCTACAATATCTTTTTTATTATTATATTTTAACCAACCGGTTTCACTACTCAGCATCATCAGGGCTATAAAATTTTTCAACTAAACTTCAGTTACTATAGCCCTAATGATGCTTAAATTAATGAAATCGGTTGACTAAAATATAGTTATTATATAGACTAAAATATAGTTATAAAAAACTTGTCGAGGAAAGTCCTAGTGTAGTTAAAAAATGTTTACTACGAAAGATAATATTAATATAGAAAAAGAAATTCACCAACCAGTCTGCAAGCAAAATAACTTAAAACAAACTTTGTCTCCTTATTACTTTTCATCTTAGACTTAAGATTTCTCATTACCTGAGTACTGTGATAAGATATAAAATACATTTAGTTGAAAACCGCTCTTCAACATTCAATATCTTAAAACAGATTTAGGGAATTTTCTAACAATTTTGAATAATCATAAACTTTCCAAATCTCTTAAACGGTTGATAACCTCAGACAGGCATTGAACCCTTAAAATATGTATCTTTACGCTTATATCCCCAAAGAGGTAGGCAGAGGCACAAACAGGGTACCCACGACTAGCCGAAGACACTAAGTTCCACAATGTGATAGGTGGCAAGCCTATCGCCAAACGGACACATATCCGATCCCGGGAAACGTTACTTAAATTAGAAAATTAAAACTACAAATTGCCTATTTTTTTGTTGCCTGACCCGAGGATCGGACCTCGGACCTCAGTGAATTAGTAGGTATCAGATCCCACAGACAAAATAAAACTACCGACTGTTTGTTTGTTTATTCTAAATATTACAAAACGCACCATTTACATATTTGTTGCCTACAGATTATGTAAATACCTGTCATCCTGATATCCACAAAACTTTTTTCGTTCCAACTGAAAAGGTCATTACGAAAATATAGTATCTTACTTGTTTTTAGGCAACTTTTCATTTTGATGCATCCTTTGATATTTTGTAATAGCGCAAAATAATTTTGAAATACCACCAAACAATTAAAGAAAAATAAATATAAATCTCCTCATTATTGGAAAATTGTTTGTAATTGGAATAAAGCCTCTTTATGGGTAAGTTTAGGCCTAAGAACTCACGGAGCGGTTTTTACCTGCGTCTGCGGCCGTTGCGGGACCGCGGCTTCTATAAAATGTAAATGTATATCCAAAAAATAAGAGCATATTTCACGACGCGTTTTACACCCGCAGCGCCCGCGGTTGTTTGTGGTTCCCGCGGCATCGGTCACCCGTCGTCGGTAGAAATGTTCAAGTTTGCGGGCGATGATTTTAACCGTGACAGCTATGTAATCTCACCAATGACTGGTCCCGTGTTTTTTGAAATAAAACCGCATTTCCGCGACTGCCACGGACGTGGGTTAAAACCGCACCGTGAGTTCGTAGTCTAATATTGACATTGCAACATTGAGGAAATGTATGGCTGATAAAGGCCCAATGTTCGCCTACGGTCATTATGTAAAATGACTCACAAACTAGAATTCACGGAGCGGTTTTAAGCCGCCCGCCACGGTCGTTTTTATTTCAAAAACCGCCTCGTGAGTAACCAAGACTTTTCCAAATGTACATAGTCTATTACGATTATGTTCATGTCTCTGATAACAAAGTACTCAAAAGTCTTCTTGAAATCAGGCTATAACGTGGAAAATAAACAATGACGTTGTTGCATCTAGTATTCAAGTCAAGACCGGTCGCGTATCTGTGCCGCTGTCAGCCACATTACAAGCTTCATATTTCCACAATGTGTTCCATTTCCAACATATTCTGTCAGCGACGGCACTGCACTATTTTTATTTGATCTTTTATCTCTGAGAGTTGTTCATGTTTCAAATGTTTTTGTTTCAAGTAATTGACCAGTAACAAACCTGATTGGTTCTACTATCTATACTTGTAAAATAACATATCCCGACTGACTGATTTATCATCGCGGAGTAAAAACTGTTAGAGTTACAGCTTTGAAGTTTGGTAAGTAGGGTCGTTTTATTGAGTAGACATGAGTGTAGTGTATGATACCTTAGCAAGCTAAGGATGGAATTCTGAAAATTATACCCCTAAAGGGGTGAAATGGGGGTTGAAGTTTTGTATAGAAGGCTTTCATTTTTTAAATGAGAAATATGAAAATTTATTTTTGGGCTACTTAAAATTAAAAATGAGTAGACACGTACATAAGCTTTTCTAGCAATTCTACCCCTAAGGGGTTGAAATAGGGATTGAAAATTTCTATGAAAGAATTTATTAATGGCTATTAATAATTTAATAAAATATATTAACTGCCACGCGAGCAAAGTCGCAGGCAACAGCTAGTGATACATTTTAATCACAACACACCTATTTAAATAATACTTATACTATTTCACAATGTTCTATCTTAAACCACACGGTTTAACTTTTGATATCATCACTAGCTGCTCCGGCGAACTGCGTTCCGTCTGTTCTCTTTGTATGGGAAAAATTAAAATTTTGTTTTTCTTCCACGCAGTCGAACGGAATAAAAATCCTATGTCCATCTCCTGGTTAAAAGTTAATTAAAACCTTCCCGTTAATTCTTAAAAAGTCAATTTAGGTGTAACAGAGTTATAAATTGTGTAACTAACATAAGTTTATTTGATATGTATCGATTAGGTCTCTAACAACAAAAAGAAATTGCGCAAATCAATTTCCTAATAAAATCAATGTTGCCCGGGATAAAACATGTGCCCGGATGCCGATAAATTCTTCGACTAGTTGGGGGTGCTCAGGTTACACCTCTGCCTATTTCTTTGGAGATACTGGCTTGAAGATATATTAGGACTTTAAGAAAATGCACAAGTCCTTGTGTTAAAAAAGTGTGTATACCATTAAAATCAACTGATTGTCTACGACAAAAGGTATATTACTTCATGAATTATATATATAATACTATCTAATACCAAGTGGATATACGCGAAAACCAGGTATCGTTTAAATCCAATATTTGCGGTACCGAAGAAGATATTTAACATGATTTTGCATTTAACTAAGTAAGCAGCCTTATATTATAACCTTTTTTAATGTGATGGGTCAGCGAACAAAGACAATGGTCTCCTAATCCTAATCCTAAAGTATATTACCATACAATCATGGAATTGTTTTCTTGAAAGATCTACTTAACTTATGTTATTAAAAATATTTAAACTCTGTAAAGCAACTATCACCTAAAGTATTTCCCTACAATGTATGTGCAACGTGTACGGAAATGCAATATAACTGTGGAAAAAAACAGAATTTGCCTCATAACGATATCTTATTCTGTGCAAGGGTATTCAGTTTTTACATCAAATTCATGCAACAGCGAGACTAGGACATTTAAAATAAGGCTTTGTAATGAAATTTAATTCAACTACTATATTACTGTACTAGGGTTTTATAAGAATGATGAATGTGTTGTTGAATCTTTGGAATCATTATCATCTTGATGGGTCTTAGTCTATATTTCTTCTCAAAGCGAAGTAAGATAATTAGCCATCATATTCTCTTTAGGCACACTTCTTTCCGCGTTGACCGAATACTTGCTACGCTATACATAATATCTTATTTCTGGCACTATAAGATCACGGAATTCGTTTTATTTATTTTCTTGGCCTACCTGTAATTTTTAGCTTTCTCGCTAACATCGAGTTTGAACTGAAAAATCTAATTTCCGATATTTTGAATGATATAATCTAAAGGCAAAAACAATAATTAATTAATTAATTTACTCAATTTATTCGCAAAGTTCAAAGTTAAGTATATGATTTGAATAAATAATCATAATAATATGATTATTCTTCTATAAGCGACGGTCACCTCTTACCATCAGGAGAGTCGTATGCTTTTGTTCGTTAACTATTACATAAAAAAAAACTTAAGAACCAACCAAAAAAACCGGTTAGAGTGCAAACAGGGTTTATCGTTAGTTTTAGATCGTGACATTCTAGATCGAGATCGTATTTATGACGCACTGCTCATAATCTAACGGTCTATATTAATAACCTATATAGATTAATAGTTAGTGCCATTTTAGATTAGTTGCCAAGCAACGACTGTTACTTTTTAATAAAAATATCTCAACAACAAAACTCTAGAAGGCTTATTTCTATCTGTAGATAGATTAAATAACAATGGCCGTAAAGCAGCGTGTATCGTTTAATTTAGATCACGACATTCTAAGTCCAGATCGCATCCAACAATACATAATAACATCCGAATATCGTACTAGTAGGCAAATTAAATTAAACTTGCATTACAATGTCTTGTCTTTACCGTCAAAGCCTCGCTCGAGTGCTGCATGAGTTTGATCAAATAACGTAATACCCTCGCATAAAACGAGGCACCTTTATCTGGCAATCTCGGTGTAATCTGCAGATAGATTGCATTTCCGTATGTTCCACGTGAAGAAATATCCTTGGAGATTGCTACTTTATAACATTTTCGCTATATTCAACGGTGAAATAATTATATGTTATTGCATATGATAACATTACATCGCAATATCTGAATTTGAATAGGGTACCCCAAATGAATCACATTTCAAGTATCTAAGCTATGACACATGCAATTCTAGACTAACATAAGCTGTAATTTCTGAAAACTTATACCTGACAAAGTAAATGTCTATGCATGCGTACACGCAAATAATATAAAAAAGTTTTCGCGAAAACCTAGTATCATGTGCAGTCTTACTGCTCATGATACACATTAAACTAATACCTAGTTTTATTAATTAACATAGACTCCTCTGTGTCTCTGTGAAGTCGCCTCTGTGGTCGAGCGGTCCGGGTGTTGGACTTGACTGCATGAGGTCTCGGGTTCGAATCCCGGCTCGGCCAACAAAAAGAAAATTGGATTTTTCCAATTTTCTAATAAAAAAAAATGTTGGTCGGGATTGGAAACGTGCCCGGTTGGCGATAGGCTTGCCACCTATCACATTATGGGACTTAGTATCTTCGGCTAGTCGTGGGTGCCCTGGTTGTGCCTCTGCCTACCTCTTCGGGGATATGGGCGTGAAGATACTTTTTTTTAACATAGACTAAAATACTACAAAGTTCAAACTGCTATTATAGTCGTTTTACCACTTTGACACAGATTATAATATCAACTCAACTTTACTCTTACTCTGGCCTTTACTTATTTATAAAACAAATAAAAAAGTGTAAAGAATTCGTGATGTTCACTTAAGATTGATATATTTTAGTTTTGAAAGAACACTTGATATTTTATAACTAAGTATTTTAGTTATCAGTTTTAAAGATCAAAACCTGATATAAACGGAATATCGCAAAAAATGATATTTTGGAAACCGAGTACCATAAAAACCGGTTCATGATAACAAGATTTAGGGTTAAGAGTTCACGGTATTTACTTTAGAGTGAAACATTCAAGATTTTCAAGGTCAAACTAGAGGAAATAATATGCACAAGTTTCCCACGTGTTCTGCTTTAAGCAGATCCGTCATATTGTTTGGTTGTGATCTCATATAGCACCAAGAAGCTTATCTATCTTTAAGCTTGTACATCACATAGATTTTCTGTCAACAAATTGAATTAAACTTGCATTACAATATCTTATTTTCGTTGTTAAAGCCTCCTTTCCTGAATTTGAACAAATAACGTAAGTGGTAAATACCCTCGCACAAAATGAGACGCTTTTATCAGGTAATCTCGGTTAAATCCGTACTTATTTTGTATCACCGTTAACGGGACGTCATGAAATAGTTTAGGAGAATGCTACTTTATACTTCTCATATATATTTATTTCAAAGTTTGACAATACAAAACTACTTCTTAAAACTTATGTAAATGAAAAAATATTAAAAATATTTTAAAAATATTAAATGTAACAAGAAAAGTTTATGTGTGTTTATGTAAAATTTACATAGCAAGGTTGAACGACTCATCACCAGCAAGACCACTGGTGGTAAAGTGTCGTTCAGCGGCCTTGGGTTGGAAATCCACGGTATAGTTATACCTACATATTACCTTTTTCTCCCACCGTAATGAAAGAGTCGTGTTCCAGCCCGGAGAGCAGGGTAGCCGGTAGGCTTATACAAGTAGCCTAATATATCAGCCACAAACAGCGAGGCACCTATAACATCTGTCGTATCTATAGGCCAATATTATCTCTTGCGATTAAGAGAGCTGTACTTCTTTGCTATTTTGTCACATAAAAAACAATACAAGAAATAATATGAAAGAGACAACGGTAAGAGATAAGCTTCTAGTCTTTCTGCAAAAATATACAAGCTAGTTTATTTCATAAATACACACAAGGAGATTGGCCTAGAGTTAAAGTTTCGTAAGAAATAAAATGAACGTTCTTACGTAATCCTAATTTTCTGCTAGAAACTTGGAGACGCTAATTAGTGTCTTGCTCTCTCGAAAGAATTTAAAAATCCTTATTAGTTAAAATTTAAAAAGAAACAATAAACGTTTTAATGTCTGAATGGGCATAATTACTGTGATTAAGAAACAAAAAAAAATGGTTGCCTGTAAAGTCGGTTTTACGGGCGAAGATTTTACATGACAACGTCTTTTTCTCGGTAGAATATGTGGGAGAGAGACGCAAGGCATTCGCCCGTCCCGCGAGCCTCTTTCTCGTTCGGTGACTCATCGTAACAGACGTGAGTGGGCGTTACACTTTTTCAAGAGTGACTCCGAGCCACAACCTAATTTAAGAGGTTGTCACGTCAAAATATATAGCCCTATAATGAAAAATAAATAATGTAATTTAAAACAACAATTTCTATTATTATTTTAAGCAAGATTAATTAATACAAATACTTATAAAATGTTGCCACAAAATACGACAATTTTGTCTTGTTGTGCGAAACGCTTGTGCCAATACTTCTAATATCTTAACGTTAAAGCAAACAGGCGATGGCCACTTACTTTATTTAGCACTTATTCTTTTTTGAAGCGAAATCTTTTTTTATCGGAGTTGCACACTTTTTTAGAATGGGTAAAAACTTCTAAACTCGTGTTATGACACGTGACCTGATCGAAAATTCGTTAGACGGATGGAGAGTAAGCAGCCGGCGCGGGCACAGCGTAGGAGAGGAAGTATCCCCCTCTCTTTCTACGACGCGGCGAAAATGTATGCCTGCGTCTGTTGTTTCTTTTAGCCGGCGCAGGGCGCTTGTGCGAAAATTCGAGTTGTCATGTTTGTGTACGATAGCGTAATAAATAAATATTGTATTATACCACATAAACGATTGAATTTTTAACTGGTAATTAAAGCAATTCGTGCAAAAAATACACTAATCATTCCAAAATATCAAAAATGCACAACGTTAATATTCAAGTTTTCACTTTTACCGGCACTCCCGGAGTGCAACCCTTCGTTTTTTTTTTGTTTATTGCATGAACGTTAGCATCTCCCATAGTCAAAGTTAACTTTGCTTCAAGTAAATCGATAAAGTAAAATCGGTTTAGGTTATTCATAAATAAGTCATAAATCGTATTTAAAGTAAGGCCTCAAACTGAATCTCAGCGATTGCGGGGCGACGGCGAGAGCGGGGCGGGCGCAACTAGGCGAGCTATGCCCGAACTCGATGTCAGCGGCCAAATCGCTCCGCCCCCGCTCCGCTGACATCCAGTTCACTTCAATAAGAATCTATCTGTTAGATTGCGCCGCTCTCGCCGCCGCCCCGCAAGCGCTGAGATCCAGTTTGAGGCCTAAGTGATATCAGAGTCTTAAGGACAACAGGAACCTTCTTACTAATTAGTTTTGGCGACAACTAGCAAATAAACGATACACTAGTTTCTCCTAAATACTTCACTTACGTACGTATTCACGTTCTTTGGATTAGTGCACAAGTTAACTGCAGTTTAATCAATATGTACTGTATACTACACACTTATACACTACGTTTTACTTAATACGTACAATTTAACTAATTTAATAATTATTATGAAAAACTAACACCATTTTTTCTCTCGATTGCGCTAAAACTCGCGATTTCATTTACGGTTATGTTATCCATAGTTTAAAGGCATGGGATAATTTGGCCAATTACTGTAATTGTTAAACTTTTTTATAAAATGTAAATTTATCAGCACCTGCACGAAAAAATATGTTAATATTATTGTTAGCAGTTGATCTATTTCGACTGTAGCTTTTTAATAAATGTGATATCAACAGCGCTGTGTATCTTCGACAACTAAAACAACAAAGTGTTATTGGCCGCCGATATTGCTTTCGATCTGTTGTTTCTCGAAACACCGTCTGTTGTGTTTTAACGGAGTATTGAAAATTGATAATTAAAATTTACAAAGTCCTCGTTGTGATTGGGACAATATAAAATCAATTATGGCTGCCGTTACTGGAGAGGATGATAGTAAAATTCTTCTCCGCGATATTGGTACAGTCAGGTGCAAATAAATCTTGACTATTATTGGACATACTTTGAAGTTGTATATACGTAGAGTATAGGATGAGTGCATAAATGTAGGTAGCTTACAAGAGGCAACAACACACATGAAAACTACTTACCTAAATAATCATAAAACTTTCTACACTCATTTTTGGAGGTATCAAAAGTGTATATAGGAGGATACCTTATTCAAAGAACTGTATTCCAGCAAAGTTGCGGGTAAAAGCGAGTAATGTAAAACACTCACTCTGATTAATTATAACACCTTATCATAATTAATAATTCTGTGGTGTTTCGACTTTTGCCAATATTTCGTATTTAGGTTGCAATCGACGACTATCACCTTTGGTCAGTCTTGTTATAAAAATATAAATATTTATATTTTTATAACATATAATATATTGAAATTTTTTTAACATTTCTTGACAGTGCGAGTCCTATTAACTCGTATTTGCAACATTTACATAAACTATTTTTTGTTGGATCTATGTAAAAAAATTAAACCGTTTTTTCAAAAATGGTTTTCTTTTTTTTTATTCCACAGTTAAACCTTTTTATTCAACAAACCACATCTTTCTAGAACTATGAGCTAAAGTACTAAATTAAAGTATAATATGGTATCTTAGTTTCTATATTTATTCGACATATAATCTATTTGTTTATGCACAATTTCAAAAAAATATTTTTTTTCCAAGTACGTGAAACAGTCGCTTGCGAACAATCAAGATATTTTTGTCGCCGACTATGCTCTTCCGAAATAACCAATAAAAGGGTATCCAGAATCAATTCAACAACAGTAATTGTTGCCGTTCGCTGACAATAAATCTAACGGGATCCTGTGTACAATTAAAACAATAGAATGCGACGGAATTTATGGTTCGAATGGACCCTTACGCGTCACTATCCTTTGTTGGACGTGTTTCGGAAGGGTTGAGATGGTTGGAATACTTCCGAACTAATAATAATTTACTCCGGCCATGTTTTGTAACTTGTTGTTAGAATTTTCATTGCCGTTTGTGATTGTACTGGTATTTGGCATTTGCCATCGAATGGGTAGTTTGGGATTGACTTCGCATTTTTGGGTTAAAATTTATTGGAAATAGTCTTGTTTACTAAATTTTTACCCACAACAAAGGAAAAGTTTACGTTCATCGATTACCGGTATATGAAATTATAATACACTCTCTCACCGGTATATAGCTACGTTTGCTCAAAAACTTGGTCAGTATTTAGTCCATCTTTATTAATAAAACGGTTAGGAGTAAATTTAAATAAAAAAAACTGTGTTCGAATTCTTTGGATTGGGCTTTATGCATATTAAAATTAACTTTAATTGGTTGAGCGGTTTAGCTGTATAATATGGACAGACTTTCACTTAGACGTTATGCTAAGTATATAATATGTATATATAATTCTGTTTTATGTCTCCATTTGTCTACTGGTGGTAGAGTGCTCTGTATCAACTTGTCTCGGTAGGGATCCATTACCTTATACCTTACATACTCCTGCCGCCATAGTGTCATGATCTGGTCCTGAGGATAGGGTAGTCGGTAGACCTGCACGATAGGCCTAATATCGGCTCCAGAACAGCGACCCACGGTCAGGTACTTGTTTGTTTGCTATTTCATCACAAAAAACACTATTCTTACACAACCTAATGAAAGACCTAAAAAAAGAAAATTACACTTGTAACATAAAATTAATAATAAATTTCTGAGATCTTTGTAACATTCATCTTTAATTAAATATTATTGAAATAAATTAGCATAATAATAACTGAATCCAAACTCGTATTCTTTGGATCCAAAATGCGGTTTAAATTAATTCGTAAAATGGAAAACAGTATGCTCAATAAATTATAAAAAAACAGCAAATTATTAAATTTTAAATCCACATTTCCCATTTTTAAATAAAAAGATATTTGCCTATTTCCTTATTAGAGTAAAATGTTGTGCTACCTTTATCTGTCGTTGACTTTATTCAGTACTTTTGTCTTGTGGCTGTCGGTGGTCCCAGGACGAAACCGCCCAAGTTTTATCTTTTTAAGAGTTTACTAGTTTAACTGGCATCGTAATAAATCAGTCTTCCGGAACATCTTACTGTATAAAGCTAAAAGATCTGCTGACATTCAATTTGTTAAATAGTAATAACTCAGATATTGTGCTTTTACTGAAAAAGTATCTTCACGCCTTTATCCCTGACGGAGTAAGCAGAAGCACAACCAGGGCACCTATGATTAGCCAAAGACACTAAGTCCCACAATGTGATAGGTGGCAAGCTTACCGCCAACCGAGTAACGCTTTTTGGAACGAAGTTCCTTACGGCAGGCTTGGAGGAGATAGGGATTTTGCTGCTCGACCGAACTGAAAAAAATGTGATAGTAAAAACAGTGAGAAAAAACCGTGAAATGAAACCATTAAATGAGACGTGCGCAGGCGAAACAGTTGCTGCGCGACCGAACTATTGTATACACAAGCGAGTATTGTATAATACCTTTCTCTTTCTCCCTCACCCTACCCCGCCGATGCATAGAATATACTCATGAATTGTGTCGATTCCACATTAGCCGAAAGAACTTTGTTCCTACCTGATGTCCCACGACTCCAAATCATATATTTTGTTATAAGAAAATTATTAAAACCAAATTTTATTTTTGTTGCCCGACCCGGGAATCGAACCCGGAACCTAAAGCAGTACCGCTAGACCACAGAGACGATTATATAAAATATTGGAATGCTACAACTTTATCTAACAGATACCACCTAGCGCTGTCTGTGAGTAAGTCGCATGTGTTCGCAGCTGTCCTATTTCAGTTTGAAAAGTAGAGTATTCCGAAACTTACTCAATGTCTAAAACAGCAAGAAGCTTTTAGATGATTCATCATCATCATCATCAGCCAAAGGACGTCCACTGCTGGACACAGGCCTCCCCCAAAGAGCGCCACAAGTCACGGTCACCAGCCGCTTGTATCCAGCGACTCCTCGCGACTTTGACCAGGTCATCAGTCCACAGAGATTAGACTTCTAAAACTTCATTGTCTAATGTTTGCATATAAAAATGTAACACAGGCATATAGTTTGCTTACTTTGGGGTTTAGGGTTTGGGTTTTGGCAATGCATCTGTGATACTCCTAGTGTTGCGGATGCCTGTGGGCGGCGGTGATCACTATCAGGTGGCCCACTTGCCCGTTTTTCTCCTCTTGTATAAAAAAAACAATTTGTGTATGTGCAAAAAACAAGCTATTTTTTGTTTGCTAATTAAAATTTCAGACGATAAGTAAGCGAGGATAAAATACACTATCAATTTGTTACCTTGGACAGCTAAGTAAATTTAAAAGGCAAAACCACAAACTGCAGCTAGTTTTAGAAACCTTGTAGTCTTTATAAAAAGATTTTTCGCTATACAGAAATAACACAAAAATGGTAATTGTTGAAAACCCTGAAGCAACACCAATAACCCAATTACTCAACCCTTAAAATTCGCCGAAACATAAATAAATTATTCATGAAACTACAGCTTAATTAATTAATATTCGGCTGCTTCCGTCTATGCTCGGCACAATTCGGATCAGCGAAGCGTTTGATTGCTTCTAAGAGTGCTTTGTTGTTATGACGTAACATTCTCCAAATTATATTCAATATTACAATGAGGAATGGTAAATTATTTACTAGGTTTCTCTTTGAAATGAAGAGAGTTTCTCATGTTCTAAATTAAGACTTTTCATATAAGTATGGAACAAAAATAATTTTCAGTTTCGTAGAGACCTGAAAGGGAAAGCTAGTTAAAGTTAAAGTTGATATAGACTACAGTCGGTAAGTAACGTGTCGAAATCTATCATAATTTTGGTCTAAAAATGAGTGTCTCTTAGTTACCAATAGAGGCGCTGTTCAAAATTTCCATACAAATAATTTACGGAGACGGTAGCGAGTATAGTAAATTTGACAAGCCGTAAACTCATGGTAGGGGCTCATGACGTTATGGCGGCACGAATAGGTCAGGCGGTGGTACCAATTCGGGCGAGTCGCTGCCAAACTCTACCCCCTAGTAACTTTCATTATGACTGCTTTCAAAGTAGTTAATCTGAAGCTGTTAATGACTGGACTGACTATAATACGCTATTGGTCACAATATCCTCTGCTTGTAAATCGGGGAAACCTGTATAAAAAAGCGCTATTTCCTTTAACTTGCCAGATAGGGCAAGATACACCGAAAACATAACGGAAGATTAATTAATTGTACTGAAACAATTTCAATCCAAAGACATTTTCCAAAATTGCAGAACGACGTAAATGGAATTAAATTAATCAAGCGAAAACATTCTAATGGCCCGCGATACAAAGCTTCACCGGATTAAAACCGACGAACCGTTATATTGTTTTCAAAATCTCACTCAAAACGGGGCGTTTGTAAAATATGTATTGTAATACCTACTGATATTAAATGCAAATGTTTGTATTTCAGATTACATGTCGAAACGGCTGAACCTATTGAAATAAATATTTGTACTATAAATGTGTAGAGATCTATGCATATTTCTGCTCTATAAAACGGCTGTATTTATTTAGATTAATATCAGCATAAAAGTTTATTGCACGTTAGGTAATTTAGGCGCATTTACAGTGTTTTGCCGTACTCCTGACTGGCTGAAGCTAGGGTTGGAAACGGTGGTAGTGCACAGTAGATAGGGTTAAAATTATGAAGCTTATTAAACATCTAAATAAAATATTCATTAAAAATATAAATAGGTGATTTGATTTAAATGTTAAAATGTATATTATAAATATCTAATTTCTTTAAATTTAATAAAATATCTGCGCACCACATTGTGGTAGAATATGTTTGTATGCTTGAATATATTTGTAACAACTTTTTAATTAACTTATTTCGCAAATAAATAAGTTTCATTTTTATTTTTTTATTTCACCAAAAATCCTTCGATTTTAATAGCTGCATTCTCTCTGAATACAAACATTTAGTATTTTCATAGTTTTCTCAGGGATTCCTTCATCAGATCCATACTTGGTGATCGAAGGATGTTCTTTAAATAAACTCTTTCTAATTAAAAAAAAAGATTTACAAAATCGACCCACACATGACAGAGAAATCGATTAATATAAGATTTGAAAGTATGGTAGTCGAACTGTATGTTTCTTTCTTTTAAGTAGTTCCTCCTCCTTTTTTTAAGTAGTTTAGAAATGACCTAAGCTACTTTTGATTGTGCTATTCCAACGGGTTTCCATGAAAAACCTAAATAACACGCTGTCCAAGCGAATCAACTGTATTTACTTACTTAATAATGTGTTTATTTCCTTATATTTCAGGTAATCATGATACGTTGATCAAAAACTTTAGTAATTGGTAAGTGATTAAATCTAAGAACTCACACTTGAACTCGCAGCGGTTTTTTTCCGCGGTAGCGGTTTTTTCCGCGGCAGCGGTCGCCCGCCCGTAGAATCTTACAAGCTTACGACCGATGTTTTCAACAGTTAGGGTTATGTGACCGCACAATGTAGCGATATCGTGAGATTTGAAATAAAACCGGAGTTCCGGATATAATATATTCCATATAATAAAATCACCATGCCGTGTTCTAGTACATTCTCTTACCGCTTTAAAAACTTAAAGCCGTATAAACTTTAACAGTAATCGAACGCAAAACCGACTTCAACTATTTCATGTAGCGATCTGACAATTTAATACAGTTAAAGTTCGGATTATGATAAGATTTACATGGGACCACTTTGTTAGCATTACATACAAAAAAAACATTAGAACTGTTTTGTTTTTGGCCGAGTAATCAAGTAATAAGCATACTAAAAAACAGAGTTGATTTGAGAATTAGGACCGGCTCCTAAAAAGGAGAAGGTTCTCAAATCAACTAATGACTTCAAGCAAATTGAGAAGCTAGTAAAATATTTTCTATGATAATTCTCTCAAGAAATTTTGGTACACAAATGAAATAAATATACCATAATTAAAAGAACTTAGTTGTTCTACAAAACCCAATAATACATCAATTTAGTTTTTAAAGAAAGCTAATAAAGAGCAAACCACTCAAGCACCAAAAGCTGGCGAAGTACGTGATGGAGAACTATCAGCTCGTCAATCGTAGAGCCTCTCACTGTACTACGCGTATAATGAGCGGCTATTGACTGCTTTGGCGCACTTCCAAACAACGACAGACACGTTTAGGTTTTATCATGTCTATGCTTTGGGACATCTATGCCATAAAAATACTAGCCCTTACTACTAATACTAAACTACTGATGGTTAACGAGAATAGGTGTTAGCATACATACATAACTTCCCCAACCAAAAATAAAGCTTGGAATCGATTCCCGACGGCCCATGTATTTTTGTGATTTTTTATTGAATTTACACCGATATCTATTTAAACGATTCTATGTAGGTACCTATTAGTATCGTTGACTAACACCCATAATACAAGAACATAATTTGATTACTTTAGAGTTATGTTAAATTGCGTTATTTGTTTATAATGCAATATTTATTTATTTATTTTATATATATATTATTTAACTTGAACATGAGTAAAACAATTGCAATTATTATTTGATTAAATCCAAAATACTAATTCCCTCACTAATCATTTTTAATGCAATTAAATATTTTCTGTGGAATGTAAACTCCCCTAATTATTTTCCATATCCCGTTAAGTATTTCTCTATAGTGATAACAAAAAATAAGTAGAAAACTATGCAAAAATATAAGCTGTAGTTTTGGTAAATTATAAGTGCAAGAGATTATTTGTAGTCCCAGTTATTTTATTTCCTGGAATATTCTTAATAAACTACAGAGTTGTTTCACTTCATATTGCGTCCATGGAATTCGTAAAGCGTTAATTAATGTTTTAACTTACTCGAAAATTGGTATTGCAAATGATATTTCAAATATTACAAAATATAAATGCCTCTTTGAAACAAGCACAGTGAAAAGCTATTATTATTACAAAGTATGGAAAATTAAAAATAATGTAACATATATATTATGCGACAGTTGCTTCATATCACCTGTTCGGTATAGTAAAACTTAGATCATAAATAATATTAAATATAATTATATTTAGCAATAACCGCATTAATAGTCCAGGTGTTAGCGTACACGCAGAACGCCAACGACGCAACGCTGGGTTCGGGTTCTATTACCAACGGTAGCAGGAAGTTTTGTGATAAAATCTAGATGTCATTATTTATTGGTCTCGTTGCTTATTAAATTAATTTCAGTATTCTTTTAAGTATTTCTATGTATTAGTATCGTTGAGCGACATCTATAACACAGACATAATAATATAATTTACTTAATTATATGTATATTTATTTATTAATAATTATTTTAGTCGATGTTAAAAAATGTGCTTGTAGCATATTATTTTAAGACGAACCAATTGAGAACAAGCCAGTCAAGTACCAATAAAAGTAGACGAAGAACGTGATGGAAAACTATAAGCTCGTCAATCAGAGAGTCTCTTACTGTACTACAATAAGCGGCTACAGACCGCCAACTTGGCGCATTTCCAACCGACGATAAACTCGTTTGGTTTTTACCATTTCTATGCTTAGGAACATCTGTGTCATTTAGAGAAAGCTTTTGCCTGCGGCATTATGACATCTGCTAATATAGTCCGAGCTCCGGAACAACCAGACCTTTGTTTTTTTATAAGATTTGCAAGTTTGTCTGCCAATTATTTAAACATAAGTAGATACTATAGGGCTATGGAAAATAAACAAGTCCTAGGTATCAAAAGTGTTTTGCTAGGTTCTCTAGAACCGAGCGACAAAGGGCTTTCGCGATTATCGCATCACGCCTAAAGGGCTAGATAAATTTTACTAATTTAAAAACACAAGAGATCCTTCATCAGTATTACTTGCCGTATCTTGAGTCTGTGGACGTACTCGTGGGTAGGAAAATTAAAATTAATAAAGGGTCGATTTGAACAAAATATGATAGGATTATGTAATTAATCACGTCAATTATATGACAAGTACATATTTTACATAGATAGCAGACTAGCAGGCTGCCTAGATTGTAAGAGACAACCGTGCTTATAGGCACTCTTAATGTTACTGGGGCGTTACTATCTCGAGGCCGAGATCTTGTCCTACATCTATCCTTGTCCTTTAACTGACTTTATAAGATGTTATAAGGTGTGGTATCAATCTGGTTGACCTGCTACTTGTTGCCATCGTGTGATGAGCCGAGAACAGTTGCTAGTAAACGTACTTAAGAAAAAGTTCTCGCCAAAGAAAATGTATATATTTATTTGTCAATATAACAAACACATGTGATATCTCCTAATGCTGCGATAGTATAAACTGTTATAAAAGAATACCCGGTGAAAATTTTACCTTTTACAAAATATCTAGGTCTGGTTATGGATTGACAGTTGGGATCTCACTTCTAATTTATAATCTTAAACAGACAATAGCACCTGTTACTGAAACTTAACTTGCTCTTTAAACTCACTATTCACTCTTTATGTAAAATTGCTTTCAATACAAAAAGATAAGAGTGTCAGCTATACGAAAGGGTTTCAAAGAGACGGATAATCACTTTAAAAGCCTAATTTGAATAGCCCTATCAGACACCTAACCTTTCCACTCAAACAATTTAATGAAACACTTAAACTATTCCACATAAGATAGTAGCCTCTACAAGTTTTGCCTATTAGAGTACATTCTCCTGAGCAGAAACCTAGGACTTCAAAAGTTCCCAAAATTACTTTAACAAAAAAACTTTCATCTATATGATAGTACTAAAAGAATGTTAGAACCGATGAGACAGGACTTCAAACTCCAATAAATAGTTATTGACTTTACAGTAGCGTTGGCGAAACCTTGAGAGTACTTTACCCAGTTTTTGTAGAGCGATTTCTCTCTAATAGTAGGGAAAACTAAGGAAATGTTTCGGATTTTATTCGAGTGCGTCATATGAGAATACAGGGAATACAATGTATTACTGGACGCAAAATATACTTAAAAGAAAGGTGTGTTAATAATTATATATCCTCTCAGCCTCTGTGTTGGTATGGGTCTGCTCAGTAGAATAATTATTCACCCACCTGCCTGGCAGCACACAAGTGCTGTTTATTTTCTGGTCCGGAGAGGAGTAGAAAGACTTGCACAATATGCCTAGCAACCTATGATATCTAAAGGCCGCGGCAACGACAAATTTCTAAAACAAACATAAATATATTTCATGGGTACCTCTAACAAGCTTGATATACAACACAAATGTCACTCTTCGACCGCAAGTTGCCTTTTATTGATCGTATTGTTGATCAAAAAGTCAGCGTAAACGCATAATATTACAAACTAACCACGATTATCAGGTTCGATTGTTAACGAGGCATACATTTGTGTAATAAAAATTTAGGTGTCTGCATTTCTGGGTCTGGGTTTGCTTACTAAATATATTCTGGTATTTATTTAAATATTTCTATGTATTATTATCGTTGACTCACAATCGTAAGACAATAATATAATTTGCTTACTTTGGGGTTACATTAATTTGTGTGATTTATCCAAAGTTATTTATTGATTTGCTTATTTATGGTTTATTACAAAAATCTATTCTACGTGTTTTTCTACACGATATCAAACTGCCTGATTAACAGACAACGATTAAAGTAAGAGTAAAAATTATATTATAGTTTCTATCACAACTTAAAAAAAAAATACAATACCAATTTCATACATAAGACACTTAAGTCTATGTTTATCAATAAGACGGAAAGAGTAAACAATTTTTTACACGCTGGATGTTATAGTAAATCCCTATTTAGCATCGTAAGCTCCTCTATTATGCCTCTGAACTTTAAAAATCAGTTAAATTGTATTTTGCTCTCCTAAGTAATATTCAACACTCGACGTCGAAGAAGAGCTCTCCAGATGATCGATGATGCAACAAAATAGATGGGTTTGGTACAAGCAGCAAGTTGAAGCAATTTATAACTTCGAACATACTGGAATCTTAAACTTTGCGATTTTCATTTATCTCTCATAGTTCCAAGCAAATTGTTTTTGGTTGTAAATTTACTTCAAAACGGAAAATAAGCTTGAAATATTCAAGGTAACTTTCACATGTGTCTACTATTTATATGGAAATTTTTACACACACTCAGCGGGATGCTTACCTCTCATGCTGTTTTGTTTTTGTAAAATATCAGGGAAACTGACAAGAAGCCTTTGCGCTCACTGCAGTCTCATAATACACGCATAAGATAAAAAATACCTAATCATCGGTAGCCTAAGAAGTGTAAAATGATGTTATTTTTTTCTGTAGCGTTTGTGGATATTAAAAAATGTTTTTGAAGTGAAAACTTCTTTACCGGCGTTGCGCACTTTTTTTGGAATGGGTAAAAACTTCTAAACTCGAGTCAGGACATGTGACCTGATCGAAAATTCGTAAGATGGCGCAGGACGCATGCACGAATGTTCGTGTTGTCATGTTTGTGTACGATAGCGCAATAAATAAATATTGTATTCTACAACATAAATGATAGCACTTTCATACTGGTAATTAAAACAATTGTGCAAAATTATTCCCTACCCATTCCAAAATATCAAAAATGCGCAACATTAATATTCAAGTTTTCACTTCTGCCGGCACTCCGGGTGTGCAACCCTTCGTTTTTATTCTGTAGCGTTTGTAGATTTAAAAATTTTTTTTTTGTAACAAACCTATATAATGAAGAAAAATCTACTGCCGGATCGGAAAGTGGCCATAAACTATTAAAAACTAGCGATATAAACTCGAACCACAGATCGGACACATCTGTTAAGCCTAAATGACAGATCTCTATGATACGTTAGGGTTTTCTATTCTTGCCCTTTTATAGTATCAGTGCTTTCCATTGTTGGATTCAAATTTCTAAAATATGATAGTCAGAATCTTCCTTCTATAAAACCCTTTCTTTAAAAATGTCTATTGTAATGTAAATCATTGAAGATACATATGGTAGTTTACGATAGACAGGGTTAAATTCAATTATAGTTATTAAATGTTTTGGTAATAAATAATTAATCTAGTTATAAATATAAATAATTGGCTTAGAACTTAAAGCATATGTACCTTATTAAATAATATTTTTTATAAATGCACACCAAAATATGGTAGAATATGTTGATATACTTAAATATTTTTGTAAAATCTCATTTACTTACATATTTCCGCAAATAAATAATTTTCTTTCTTTCTTACCCTTGAAATTGTGTCTGACACCATCTACATATTATTTACAATAATAAGCAAAGCTTATTATATACGTGAATATCCCATGCACCTAAAGGTTAAATAAAACATGTAGTAGTATTTTACGTGTATCTTAATATTTATACTTATTGGAAGCAAAAACTTTGGAGCCCTTTTTACGAAAACAGTGGGAACGGAAGAGTGTGACATTTGGCACACTTATAGCTTATGTGTAGAAGAAGTGAAGAACGCTAAAACTTTTCAGTAACAATGCTTATAAATTGCAATAAATCAATAAATAAAACATTACGCATACTACCATACATTTGACATACACAAACAGAAATATTGATAACGATAAAAGATCACAGGTGGCGCACAAACTATATTTATAATGTTTGTGAACAAAGTAGTTGGTCTTAATAAATGGAGATGGCGTTCTTATCTTAAAGACAATTAACAACAGAACGTTAATAATATTTGAACATTATTTATCATTATATAGTAATTTATATTGAATAACTTATAATTACAATTTGTTGTAGTCTAATTTCGACCAATGGGCGACCACTAGTACCAATACTTAGCTGTGCTAAAGTAGGTAGGTAGTTAGTTACAGTTGAAGCAAATTTAAGTAATAAGTAAACTACTTTATAAGACTGATTTATTGGAAGGTAGACGACTCACTAACAACATTATTCTCCGCCTCAATGTTACTATGTTTTACTATTGTGGCCTCACAGTTTATTGTATAAGTACACATAATAAGTAATAGTACTGACATATAGAACATTTACATTGTTTCAAAACGCAAGCAAAATTGAAGTTTCTCTACAAATTAAGTACATATGTAAGATACTTTCGTAATTTAGATTCATAAAAAAAAAATGACAAGCCCACTGAGTTTCTTTCGCCGGATCTTCTCAGTGAATGGCCTCGTTCCGATCAGGTGGTAGTTTTTAAAATTATATAAATGCGTCACAAGAATCTTTGTATAGAGCTATATGAATAAATATATTTTGAATTTGAATTTGTTTCAAACGCCATTAAAAGGTTGATATTTCACTAAGCGTCGCTATAATAATCTCCTTTCTATGATTTAATGAAGATTGTTATTAAGGTTCTTTGCCTGAGGTTTTGGTGCTCGGTAGACATGCAAAAATATTTCGCGTTTATACGCGGTACTGTATAAAAATACAGTACGATTTTTGAAACGAGGGACTTATTAAAACCCACTAGAATTCACGCTTACATTTTACGAATTATAGCATTTAAAAAAAATAAGGGATAAATAGCAAAAACAATTGTATTCAAAATTTTGTAAAAATTCTCGAAATTTATTGTCACCCTTGCAGGTAACTGAAACGGTTTGGCGCACGGCGCTAAAGCTTAGTACAAAGGGGTAAGATGCGTGTGGGGGGTAGTTCTTTTCGTAACTATAAGGGAAGGTCAAGATTTTAAACGCAGCTGCAGATCAAACGTGTACATGTATTTAGCTACTATTGATAGCTTGCCTGATGAATACGATCACTATGTATTACGGTTCATTTAGTCAAAAATTAGGGGCATATACTTTATAGATATTTGGACTCCGATCCGGTGGTAGTTTTTAGAATTATATAGACGCTTTACAAGAATCTTTGTATAGATCTACGTAATAAAAGCTAATTTGAATTGGAATTTGAATTTGACTCAGAATCAAATATTGAGTACTCTCCTACAACAAGTCCCTCGTCTTATAAGATACTCTATACAAGAAACACAGATAGCTACCGTCTGACTGCTGACCGCTTACTTACGGATGTTAACCCGAATTCTAAACCTCTTGGGAAGTCAGGTGCAGTATTTTCGTTAGTGTAGCACATTAGATAATTAAAAACACAATTTAATACTGTCGCTTATACTTTCTACAAAGTTTTTGTAGTATTTTATTTTATCCAAATGATTTCGTTTTAAAAGCATCATCAGAACTATTATTGTTGTAATGTCATTATTATAATAGGTATAATGATGCTTGTACAGTGAAACTGGTTGGTTAAAAAAAACAGTGACATTGGTTAATTATATCTTAAATAAAAATCTTCCAAATGCGATGATATAAAATATATTAATTAAGAATCTATCTGTTTTTTTTTTTCGTAAGCGGCCCGCCCCAGCTCGGCACTGGTATAACATATTCAGATAAACCTTCCTCTTCGATCACTTTATCTATAAAAAACGCAACAAAATCCCTTGCGTAGTTTAAAGATTTAAGCATACAAAGGGACATAGGGACAAAAGAAGCGACTTTGTTTTCTACTATGTAGTAATAATGCCTCTTAAGGAACTCAATATATTATGAAGCGTTGTTCGTCATCTACGTGTATTAAAAAAAATGGTAAAACATTTGGACGATTTCTTGTATTATCACAAATTCTTTCTAAATTTGAGCTAAATACCATTGAGTTCTACCACATCCAAGTTCAAGGGCAATAATTTATAACAAAATTGCTAGCTTGAGTCTAGAAAAATACATATTTATTTTATCTTAATGACCTTGTAATTGGTGCGATAAGCTAGTTCTACAAATTGAACTAACAAAGTAGGTTTTCGCCTGTGCTTAGAATATTAGGACGACTACTCACGATTTCTAAATACCTAAGTGTTGTTTGCTTGTACCATGTACGATAAGATCCTGCTGTGAATTAGAAAACATGTTGGTTTATTCATAATTTTTATTTAGTGCCTTAAAACAACAGGACGTCTACGCTCGTTAGAGTAGTTTTTATTTCATTTTTAGTATTTTATACATGATAAATTGATTTACAAAAAGCGGTTGTCTGTAAAGTCGGTTTATTGACGATAGTTAAACGTGACAACGTCATAAGAACGGAGACCGATTGTGCCTCTTTGTCGCTCGTTCCGTGCTCTCGCTTGCACTTCAAGCCTTAAATGGAACGCCTCAGAGCGAGGTAACGCTGCATGAGTCTTGTTATTTGATGCGTGCAACTGGATCCATGGATGTATAAGAAGTTGTCACGTCAAAAATGTCTTTAAGCCACAGAAGAGATAGCCAATATGGCTATCGCTTCTGTGGTTTGTTGGTCCGTTATTGGACTTGACTTCATGGGGTCCGGGATTGATCCCCCTCAAAGGTCAGGTAATAAAAAGAAAAATGTGCTCTTTACAAACATAATATTCTGTTACCTGGGATTGGATATGTACCTAGTTGGCGATAGATATCACATTATCGAGCTTAGTGTGTCTTTGGCTATTCGTGGATGCTTCAATTGTACCTCTACCTAACTCTTCGTGGACATGGTCGTGAAGATACTGGTAGTGACTTTAATTTTTTACTTTTTTGATTTAATTGATTTTTGATTTTTAAATATTCTTCTTGTGTGAGTAGTATATAAATATGTCTGTCATTTAGAATTGCGGTTCATTTGAACTAGTTTTACATGCTACATTTCCATTTGATATTGTTATTGGGTAGGCTTTTAAAAAATATTTAATCCGTCATTTTGATGTGGTCGCCATTTGGAATTGAAAATAATACTATAAATTGCACACATTTGTATTTGTAAATTTATTAATTATAATAACATACAAGCGTGTCCACCCGTACAAAGTTGGGACAGGCTGCTAGTTTTTAACAAAAGACGTTGCTCGGATTGCTTATATGTTCGATTGGCGATAACTTAGCAATCCTATAACATTTTGGGACTAAGTATTACCTTCGATTTACAGTGAGTGTCTTGATTGCTATCTATATTCCTCTTTGGGAATACGGGCGTGAAGATACTTATTTTGAATGCTTGCACCAATTAAACATTTTAGTAATCCAAAATACAAAATTATTACACGGGTATTACAGTAGTGTAGTCAACTATAGTATATTTAAATAACAAAAAAATATAAAATAAAACAACAACTTGCAAAAAAAATGTTTTCAAACTATTACAATACAATACATACAATGTTGCCGATACAATACAATAGCATAGCATTGCCCTATCCCACTACCATTAGCAGAAAACAAAAAAAACGTGGGCATAACCGCGAGTATTAGAAGATATATCTATATGTCGTTAGTTACCTTCCTTCAACGAAAGCAATAGAAAGAGACAAAACACTTTAAAAGATGTCAGATTAGTTTGTGTACATTTCTGCAGACGTCTAATATATTTCTCGGAAATCTTTGCTTAAAAATGTCTCAATTTGACATGTTCGTACTAATCTGACATTGTTCCCCGTGTTGGTCCGGGCTCCTTTGCAGAATAGACGATCTACCTTCCTTGCCAGGCAGCTCGTAAAAGGCGAGCATAGGCTTACCGTTACTAACACAGTGACATCCTACTAGGTGATAGGGTTTCGCAGCGACTCGGCCGGATTGGTACCACCGCTTTACCTATTCCTGCCGCCATAACATCCAATGCTTGCCGTTGACGTGTTCCGGTTCAGTGGGTAAGGTAGCGGATAAACTTACTTTTGCTCGAGGCCTAACATCCCGGCCTCAGGTTGGCAACGCACCATAACTACCTTTGGTGTCTCAAGGCTGCGTTAATTTCTTACCATCAGGGAATCCGTCTACTTGTTTGCCTTCCGTTATCATAAAAAGAAGAAAAGTTCCATCCCCTTTGTTTTTGTTCCCTTAGAAAAAGATAGCGTGCATCTAAAATGAGATTAGTTTGTGCACAGTAGAATCACCGCCATTTATCGCTAACGCTCATAAGGTTGTAATATCTTACATCTTGCACCACACTTAAAACCTTGTCACGCGATGTTTACACCAAAATGTCGTGTTGAATATTCAATTTTGAGTTAGCTTTCGTTAACTTCTATCAGTGGCTTTTGGCTCTTAAGAACCTGAACATATCTCGAGAAAATTTTGCAACTGATCGTTTTATTACAACATACTTATTATAGCAACTTTATAAACTAAAAAAACAACAGTTTGCACTTGCCAGCAGAATTAAAAACTTGAATATTAACGTAGTGCATTTTTGATATTTTGAAATTTTGCACGAATTGCTTTAATTATCAGCATGAAAGTACTATCATTTACGTGGTAGAAAGTATCTTCACGCCCATATCCCCGAAGAGGTAGGCAGAGGCACGACCAGGGCACCCACGACTAGCCGAAGATACTAAGTCCCATAATGTGATAGGTAGATAGATAGGCCTGTCGCCAACCGGGCACATATCCTATCCCAAGCAACATTTTTTTATAAGAAAATTGGAAAAACCCGGGATTCGAACCCGGGATCTCATGCAGTCAAGTCCAACAACTGAACCGCTAGACCACAGAGGTAGAATACAATATTGTTGCGCTATCGTACACAAACATGATAACACGAATATTCGCGAAAGCGCCCTGCGCCGTCTTACGAATTTTCGATCAGGTCATGTGTCCTGACGCTAGTTTAGAAGTTTTTACCCGTTCCAATAAAAAGCAACGCCGCTAAAGAAGTTTTCACTTCAATCATTTTTATAGCCTTATTGGTCTAGGGGTTAGCTTATACTTCTAGCTAACTGCACCCACCTACCGTGAGGTTCAATTTCGATTCCCTATTCAGACAGACATTTTATGTGATTAACATTTACATGTCTATATTTCTGGATCTGGGTGTTTATTTAATTTATTCCAGTATCCATTTAAATATATCTTTGTATTAGTGTCGTTAGGTAACACCCATGACACAAGCACATAATTTTCATATTTAAGGTTATATCGATTTGTGTCTGTTTAGGAATGTTTATTTATTAGAAATAACCATTGCCTATATAAACACTTACAATAATGATGCGTCGTTATTTTTAACCGACTCTTAAAAGGTGAGGTACTTAACTTGACTGTCCTTTCGTTTAGTTACGTAATAATTCTGCTAACTACAACCCGATTTCAATGATTATTTTTATAAAAAGTAGGTTCCTAGGTGGTCTTGTATGATTTATGAATAAAGAATAGTGGTGTTTAAGTTACTATTAGTAAATAATGCATAAGTTTGTTTATGTTGGCGAACTCACCATGTGTGCTATCGTCAAAGTATCTTCACGGCCATATCCCCGTAGAGGTAGCCAGAGGCACCCGCGACTTTCCGAAGACAATAAGTTCCAAAATTTGATAGATGGGAAACCTATAGCCACCGGGACACATATTTTTTAATCCCAATCAACGTTACTTTTATCAGAAAAATTGAAACGACACATTTTCTTTTTTTTTGTGTTGGCCAGCAGAGGGATCGAACCCGGCACCTCAACAAGTCAAGTCCGACGCCAGTCGCTAAACCACACAGGCGATATTAAGTGTAATTTAAAATTACTAGTAGGATGATAATAAAATTTACATGGGGCTATCTTGGAACAATAAGAGATCTTTCGAAAAAAGAAAAATCAAATCTATATTTGGTAACGTTGGAGTCGGTCTTCGCAGTGTTAAAGCGCATAAATATTGGGTTGCGATTTTAAATCATGTGAGGTAATCTACCGGTAACTCTACCTTCCAACATGGAACGTCACAACGACAGGCACTGACTTCATGATGGTAGGCACAGGTAATACGGTGACAATATGCTCTACATGCTGCATACGGTTCTACCACCTAAAAATGATTAACTGCTGTTGTGCAATATTCCAGTTACCCAAATAGAGATAAATACACTACTACATACTTATAAAATACTAGACAATTGGATGATGGGTTCGTCATGACCCGACGTCGCTGAAGTCATTTTTAAAGATTTAATTATCATTTAGTAATATTGGTATAGGTTATGCGCTTCAGCAACCGATTACCTACGAGGTGCGATTAGGCTCGGATTCGTTCCCGACGGGGTAGGCATTACGTGAGGAACAGGTACATGTCCACGTTTTTGGGTCTGGATGTATTTTTGATATTAATCAGCTATCTTTTTAAATATTCTATTATCTACTAAATATATACAGTATTACTAACACAATAAATATAATGCAATTTCCTACTTCATAAAATATCTTCACGCGCAAATCCCTGAAGTGGTAGGCAGATAAAGAACCAGGGCACCTACTAATAGCTGAAGACACTGTCCCACAATGTAATAGGTAGCAAGCCTATTGCCAACCGGGCACATTTCCATTACCGGGCAACGTTATTTTTGTTACGAAATTTAAAATAAACATCCAAGGATCTAATCCAAGACTTCAAGAAGTCAAGATAGCTGCAAAAGGAGTAGTTACTTTTATTTTAGAAATATTTTAAACTGAGTAAACAAACTTTCCTATCGTGCCTAAAACTATGAAAGGATTTAACAAAGTTACTTTATACGATCACTAACGGCGTAAAAGTAGGAAAGGTAAACATGTAAATAAATAAAATATATCCCTAAACAAGTTACACAAATTGGCTATCCCCAAAGTAAGATAATTATATGCTTATGTTACGGGTGTTAGTCAACGATTCTTATACATAGAAATGTGTAGAAATACCAGAACAAATTTAATAAATACCAAGACCCGGAAATATAGACATTTAAATGTTCATCACACAAATGTCTGCTCTCGCGGGAATCGAACACGAGCCTCGCGGTTGTTCAGTGTAGTTAGGCGTGTACGCTAGCCACTCGACCAACGAGGCGGTCAATAATCACAATTCTTTGATATTAATTTGAACGTGCTATTTCTATACGTTCGTGTGTAAGCGTACGGAATGTATAGATAGGCATATAAACGTTTTGTAAAAATCCTAATGTCTTTTTTTTTCGTTTGAACTATGGAACTTTAAAACAATTTATTTTTGTTAGACTAAAAATAGTGCTTGTTAGTGCTTTTGTAAAAAAACCAGTAGTGGTCGAATTTCCCGATAAGCTGACAGGAAAAATGTTAGAACTCTATGTCACATTGTTCAATAGAAAACAAAAAATATATTTCACTGCCCGGAATGGCCATATAAAACTAGATACCTTTAGGGTAAAAGGGTTAAATACCACTGTATAGTAGGGTTGACAATTATCCTTTTACATTTTAAGTTGTATGGTACTAATATACTATTTTTGGTTCAAGTCAAAGTATCTAAATTATGCAAAATGTAATAAGTACCTATGCATAATGATACGCGTAAATGTCTGTATCAAGGTTTCCTTATTATGCATAAAATGCTAAATACAACGTTCCATTATTAGTTACAAAAAACAATTAAAAAATATTACGTATATATAACATGTTTATACAAAACTTATTATACTTATAGTATGTTTAGTAAAACAATATTTTCCCGCCTTGGTGGTCCGGGTTCACTGAGTATAATAAACCGTCTGCTTTTCTGCCGACCATCTAGTATTAGCTGATTGCAGGTTAAAATATAGGTGATTAACCAATGAAACGACTTATAGTTTCGTGCTGTCCAGCAGTTTGCCTGGGTAGGGATCCTTTGCTTTACCTATTCCTATCGCCATGCTGACTCTGCATGTTCCGATCTGTAGACAAGGGACTCAGTAGACTTGCACCATAGGCCTTTCAAAAGCGATGCAACTGTGATCCGTGTAGATCTTTGTGTTTGTTCGCTGGCCTTTAACACAAAAAAACATACTAAGATTATGAACTTCTGATAATCTATTAAGTTTTTGAAAAATAGTAATGAATAATACTTGATAATTACCTAAGGGAGGTATTTTCTGACGAATAGTAGTTCTTCAAGGTTATCTTCGGCGAAGGAGTAATTAATAAAAAAAGTTTAGTTATCCATCGGTCTTTAATTCGTTATCCACTTTTAATAAAAAAACTTAGGTTTTGTCAGCCTCTTTTGCATATTCAATTATATCTAAAATAGCAAAGTGTGTTTTATTTCATGAATTTTACATAAATTAACTTTCTTTTAAAAACACGTTAAAAACATCTTCTGAATAATTACGCATTGAATTTAATCGTAAATTGAGCAAATAATGAATATATGCTTTTGTTGTGGTGTTAGTCAAAGACACTAATAGTATTTTATTTATATTATATATTTCTAGCTACCAGATTACATTAAATAATTAAGTATCTTCACACCCATATGTCGGCAGAGGCGCAACCAGGGCACCCACGATTATCCGAAGATATTAAGTCCCACAATGTGGTAGGTGGCAAGCCTATCGCCAACATCCCGAGCAACATTTTTTTTATTAGAAAATCGGAAAAACCGAAATTTTTTTATGTTGCCCGACCCGGGATTCGTACCCGGTACCACATACAGTCAAGTCCAACAATTGAACTGCTAGACCACAGAGGCGATTAAATAATTTTATTTCAGAAAAACAGACAAATTCATCAAATGCCTGTCCCTGTTGTAATCAAATCTGTGCCTCATGGTTAGTGGATAGAGAATACTACGCTAGTTAACCGACAAGGTCACCAAAAAATTTAAAAAAAAGCAAAAAAAAATGGTACCACTCAACAAATTCTCTGACAACCCTAGCGTCTGCACAATGTACAGTCGCGTATAACGCTTCGCCCATAATTTACTGCAGAACGTTTTGCCCCCACACAAAAACGTTAACCAGCGCTTACACAAAGAGTTTTATGGACTAATAATTATAATATTCATGATCTCTGCAGCTGTGTCGCGTTGTTTATGGCTCATGTTGTGGTCCATTGCGGCAGTTTGTTGGTTTACGTCCTAGCGCGAAATAGAAATGGCGACAGAGTTCAAGCATTTGTTTGCACTTGCAATTTGTAGTGGTGTGATTTTGTTGTTGCAAGGATATATTTCTATACAAAATAATTTTAATTTCACATTCCTGAACGTTAACGCAGACCGGATCCATTTATAAAATGTTGCAGTCAGGCCTTAGAAAATTGGCCAAGTGCAAGTCGAAGTATAAACTTAATTGAATTATTTAACAAAAATTTTATGACATTCGCTTCAGGGTTTTGTACAATGTTTAGTTTCACGTTGCATCTTGCTGTACAATAATTATTATCATTTGATTAATGAAGTTGATCACCTCTGTGGTCTAGCGGTCTTGAAGTCCCGGGCTAATTTCCCGGGTTGAGCAACAAATAATTAGTAAACATATATTTTCTAATTTCTAATAAAAAAAATGTTATCCGGGATTGGATATGTGCACACAGTTGGCGATAGGCTTGCCACCTATCACAGTGTGGGACTTAGTATCTTTGGCTAATCAAAGGTACCCTGGTTATGCCTCTGCCTACCTCTTTAGGGATATGGGCGTGAAGATACTATGAAGTTAATAACATATTTATATTTTTTTTTAATGATATTAGAAGGCAAACAAGCAGACCTGATGGTACGAAATTTACGCCGCCTAGAGACACCTAAGGTGGTAATGGTGCGTTGCCAACCTGAGGACGGGATGTTAGACCTCGAGCAAACGTAAGTTTTCCGGCTACCTTACCCTCCAAACCGGAACACGTCATGACGTTATGGCGGCAGGAATAGGTAACGCGGTGGTACCAATCTGGGTGAGTCGCCGCAAAACTCTACCACCTAGTCAGATGTCATGGTGCTAGTGATGGTAAGCGTACGCTCGCCTTTACGTGCTGCCTGGCAGGAAGGCAGATGATCTATTCGGCAAACGAGTTTGAACCAACACGGGGAAAATGCATCTTTGTAAATATAGACAGATATTAAAAAAAACTAAAAGATTTTATGTTTTCTTTCTACGCTGACAAAATGGTAGTAGGTAATCACCTAGTATATATGTCACACCATCCATGTCGGCGTCACCAGGGTAGTGGTTACCGCAGTCGATGGTATATCAATCACCGCCTGACGCGCTCTCGACGCATGTGCCGAAATAATGATAGATGGCGGGAAAATGGCGAATAAATAACGAGTGTGCTCGTATACGAGTTTATTACAATGTGTAGTACATTTTTTGGGTAGGGATGTGATGACCCATCGGTCCGCCCGTATTGAAATTACCACATCCTTTTTTTGACACCATAACCTCAGGTTCCGCTGTTATCACGTTCCGGTTAGGATGTAAGGGTAGCCGAAAAACTTACTAAAATATCGCATTGAACGCCGTTACGTCTTTGTTTATTTTGTTGGTAACATCATATTAGTCCATAAAAAAAATCATATATTATCTTATTTGCATTTCTATCAAGATTTGAAATGCTTTTTTTTTAATAAATATTAAAGGAATTTTATGGCCTGATTCCACCAGTACCTTTTTTTTGCCGATACTCAAGAATAACTAATAGGCAAGAAGTGCTCGTAATATAAAAGGAAAGCTATTTGCCCGCGATCTCTTTGCTTCACAATAAAAAAAATACTTAGTTTATTCCTATCTACGTTCTCTTTTCCACCTTGAGCTGATATTCTAAGGGCCAAAATATATATCTAGTTTATAAATGTGAAAGTGGGTATGCTTGACATTATGTTCCATTTTTACGCCAATGACTTATTTAACAGTTGTCATGCCAGAACAATTTCACAGAACATAGAAGAACATAGGCTACTTTTAATCCCGAAACCAAAGTTTGTTACAGCTAGTCAATTATAAATAAAAAGGAACAACTCCTCGAAAAAATCCTCGACACTCGAGTTGGCACTTATATTAATGTATTCCGTTGAACGTAACGATATGACCTTTAGAGAATTTTGCTACAACCAGAGTATGCCCCAATAATTGAGGCTACATACAGACGATAAAAATATTTTGATTTAAACCAAAAAGTATTTATATTTGAAAGAGAATATATTTTGGTCTGTATTCCTTTGACTTCACAACGGACACAGATAGTGAACTATAAGCTTTATTCACTCTATACCCAAGTGTGAAAATTAGGTTATATTTTTTTATATAATTATACGTAATAATAATAATAATTTAACGTAAACCTACAAAAGGCACCTGTGACGTGTCTATACAATAATAAATCTACCACCGAATCGGAACGTGGCCGCACACTGAGAAGATCCGGCAAGAAACTCAGCGGGCTTGTTTTTTTTTTCTTATTTCAAATTATATTTACAATAATTATTGTAATGATACGAGTACATTATATATTATAAGAGATCGGCATGAGGAGCAATTAATCTCAAGCAGTCTTATCTGCTAAATATTCAGCAATGTTATAATAACCCTTTTTATTTAATTTATATTTAACACATTTCTTAAATTTATTCATTGGAAGTTTGGGAAGTTTGTTGTAGAACTGTATACATTGGCCCGTGAAAGAATGGCTTACTCTGTGGAGACGAGACTATAATAGACTAATATAATTTTAAAGAAAAATTGTCTTCACGCCCATATCTTCGAGAAAGTAGCAGATACACATCTAGGAAACCCACGACTAGCCGAAGACACGAAGACACTATGTCCCAAAATGAGATAGATGGCAAGCCTATTGCCAACCGAGCACATTCCCAATCTTGGATAACGTATTTTGATTAGAAAATTTAAAGAACACATTCTTATTTTATTTCTATTGCCAGATTCAGGAATCGAACCCGGCACTAATAAGTTAAAGACATCGTAGTGCAGCTAGACCACAGTGACGATCTCTTTTTTTAACTTTATTTTAAAAGAAGTGGTCCCGTTGATCTGATGTTAGAATTTCAAAGAAATCGAGGAAATGTTCAATTTGTGTGTACTTAAGACGATTTAATATTGAAATCGTATTACTATTTTATGTAAATACCACACAAATACCAACGTCTAAACTAAGAGACAAACTATATGCACTTAACTACACAAACTAAAAAGCCAGGGGGCTGATTATTATGTATCTCAGTGGTCAGCTCAAAATGAAAAATTGAACAAATGATGTATTTCATATTCGCTATCTCCAGCGACCAACAGAAATACAATAGAGATAGCAAACACAGTCGTTTAACTGCTATTTGTTGTACACTTTTCCATTTTGAGTTGGCCACTGAGATACATAATCAGCCCCCAGGTGTGGCGTAGCGTGTTTTGTATGAAAAGAGTAATTTATGTGGGGAAAGCCAGGCAGGTCTGCAAGGTTCGTGAGTTTGGCTCTCAATGCTATGTGCCTTCCCCCGTTAGGGACTTGGTGTGACGATATCATGTATACTAGTGGTCGCCCGTTAGTCGAAATTCGATCATAATAAATTTTAATATCTTGTTGATAAGAACGCTATCTTCATTTCTCAAGACCAACTACATTGTTTCCAAACTTTTTAGTGCACTATCTTTGATCTTTATCGTTATCATCCATATATTTATTTGTGTGTGTCAAATGCATGGTAGTGTGGGTAATGTTTTATTTATTGATTGATATGCTCATAATGTACTTTAAATAAGCATCACTATTGAAAAATATTAGGGTTCCGCGCTTCTCTTACACATAAACTATGTATAAGTGTGCCAAATTTTTAGCTTCCGCGTCCGCGCAATTTTCGTAAAAAGGGGTTCAAAGTTTTTGCATCACATATTAATAAACAGATATTAATAAACTCTCGGGGTTTAAAACACTTTTGAACTTATTTGTAAGCTCGATTAAACTTAACTTAATGTTTTTTATCTTATTTCTTATTTATATTTTTTATCATAATTCAAAGAGAGAAGTGAAAATAAATATGTTTTCCCAAGTTGGTACGGATCTTCTGAGTAGATCAAAAAACCATAAGAGACAAGCACGGGCGAAATTAGTCTTTACTATAAAAACCACTGGCGTCTTCCGCCGCTTTACATGTTCCTTCCATAATAATGACAATGTCATGTACAGGTCTGGAAGGTTAAATTGCCGGTAAAATTGCAAAATTGGTCTACTATCGCGGCCAAAGGATAGTGTTGATTCCCCGTGTTGGTCCGGGCTCCTTTGTAGAATAGACCATCTGCCTTCCTGCGCCGGGCAGCTCGTAGAAAGCGAGCATAGGCTTACCGTCACTAACACCGTGACATCTAACTAGGTGGTAGAGTTTAGCAGCGACTCGCCCGGATTGGTACCACCGCCTTACCTATTCCTGCCGAAATAACGTCATGACGTGTTCCGGTTCGGAGGGTAAGGTAGCCGGTAAACTTACTTTTGCTCGAGGCAAACATCCCGGCCCCAGGTTTTCAATGCACCATTACCATCTTTGGTGTCTCTAGGCGGCGTGAATTTCTTACCATCAGGAAATCCATCTACTTGTTTGCCTTCCAATATCATTAAAAAAAAATCGCGGCCAAAGGATAGTGACACACTTATAACATCAATGGTGTCATAAGGTTATCTCATATCATCTAACCGCTTTACATGATATTCCTTCCATCATAATGACAATGTCACGTTCCGGTTCTGAGGGTAAAATTGCCGGTGGACTTGTAAAAATTGGTCTACTACCGTGGTCACAGGATAGTGACACACTTAAAATATCTGTGGTGTTTATAGGTTATCTCATACCATCAAAGTAGCCGTGTGCTTGTTTTGAAGTTTCATGACACAAAATTAAACCTTTTTGAAGTTATACTTCTTTTGGCGCGTTAGGAAAAAAATATGAGGGTAAATTTTAACGATGCGCGCGCACACCGTCACGAAAAACCGACATGATGAAGTTAGCTATAGATAACGTTTTAGTTTTTCAAAAAAAGGTACCAACAAAGTAAAAGTAAGGACATCTACGTATGTTTGCGTGAGAACTGACAACTGTATTCACAATATATCTTTATTTCTATGGTTAGTGTCATTTTGTCTTCAAATGTAAAATAAGGCAAAAGATAAAATTTTTAAAAAGATTTTTATCTTATTACGCCGAAGAAGTATACCTTCTAACGCGTGTACTTTTTAGGGTGTGTAATTTTTTTGTAATCGAATGGTGTCTAAGGGCCACGGTTGTCTCTTAATATCAAGAGAGCTGTGTGTTACTTCGCTGTCTTATCGCAATAAAAATACGACGGGTTACACTCCGGGAGTGACAACAGAACTGAAAACTTAAATATTAACTTTACGTATTTTTGATATTTTATAGTGGTTAGGGAATAATTTTGTGTACTTAAATTGATTTAGTTATCAGTATGAAAGTACTATTATTTATATGGTAGAATAAAATATTCATTTATTGCGCTATCGTACACAAACATGACAACACGAACGTTCACGCAAGTGCCCTGTACCGTCTTACAAATTTTCGATCAGGTCACGTGTCCTGACGTGAGTTTAGAAGTTTTTAGTCATTCCAAAAAAATGTGCAACGCCGTTTAAGTAGTTTCACTTCAAAAATATCATGCCGCATTTCTGTTTCATCGACTTTGAAACCTTAATGATTCGAAAGAAGTTTCATTTCAAATATAGATCAAGGTCAACAAAATACATGTTCACAGGAACTTTACACAAATTACTATCGTAATGTTTGTGTGTTACATACAGACTTCCAAAATCACGGCTAGTTGGATATTAATCAGATCGTGCGGGTAAGTTGGTTAAAACACGCAACCACAGATTACCTTAGTATTAGCTATTCATGGAACTATAATAAGAAAACATTAGCCTGATAAACGAAAAAGCGATTATTTTTATAACACATGCCATTGCTGGAAATGTTGGAATTTAAAGAATGTTACGGGCAATAAAAGGTAACTTGCTCAGTTTCTTAATCAACTTAATCAGTAAAAAAACTATTCGTAGTTTGTTTAAAATAACCAGGCGGTATTTATAACTTCTTAAAATGTTTAGGCCCCATTTAAACCTTAAATTACTATGTATGTATGTTGGATGTAATTTTGTATTGACAATCTACAGAAAAAATATAAACACGGACAATATTTTTCGGGTGGTGGATAACAGCAACCGCATCGCAACCCTCAGCGACACGACAATGTTTTCTCTTTGAATGTCATAATTTTTTTCAGTGGACGTGTTTTTAAAGTGAAAACTTCTTTAGCGGCGTTGCGCATTTTTTTGATATGGATCAAATCTTTTTAACTCGCGTCAGGACTCAGGACAAGGAACTTGAAATTACGTAAGACGAAAATTCGTTATACGGCGCAGCGCGCTTGCGCGAATGTTCGTGTTGTCATTTTGTGTACGATAGCGAAATAAATGAATTTTGTATTCTACCACATATATTATAGTACTTTCATACTGATAATTAAAGCAATCGGTGCAAAATTGTTGATCAGTATGTGTACCTGGGTCAAACTGTTCAGTTAGGTAAATCCAACTTCAAGAAAGAGGTCGATCGCCAAATCCAACTCGGATGGGCAGCGTTCGGGAAGTTTAAGGGGATCTACATGTCCGAATTACCATGAATAGCTAATACATACCGCAAGATAGCGAGAGTAACCGACATAGTTCAGAGAGTCAGCAAGCTGAAGTGGCAAAGGGCAGGCCACATCGCTCGCAGAACCGATAACCGCTGGGGAAGAAAGGTTCTCGAGTGACGGCCCCGCACCGGAGGACGTAGTGTTGGACGACCTCCCACCCGGTGGACTGATGATCTGGTCACAAGATCGCGCGGAGTCGCTGGTTACAAGCGGCTGGTAATCGTGACTTGTGGCGCTCTTTGAGGGAGGCCTATGTCCAGCAGTGGACGTCTTCTGGCTGATGGTGATGTGCAAAATTATTCCCTAACATGCAAAATTATTCCTAAAATATCAAAAATGCACATAATATTCAAGTTTTCACTTCTGCCGGCTCTCCCGGAGTGCAACCAGATTTTTTCTCGTCGAACTTTGCACTTGTTAGTGGCTTCGCGCAATCACTAGCATCAACGCAGTACACATTTTGAAACGACAAGGGAATTGCTAAAAAACTACAGCAACACGATTAACTGCCTTATTCATAAAAAAATTGTTAAGTAACCTCCTAAGCATTGCTTAACTAATCATTTGATTAAGCCTTAAGCATTGCTTAAAAATTTGTTATTCATAAAGTTCTTTTTGACATTGCTTAGTTAAATACTGCTTAACTTGGTAGGTTTTGGTAGAAATGTGGCTGTATGCGTATTTCTTTTGCTAAAAGTGGATTAAACAATTGTCATCCGTTATCAACATCGTTGTTTCTGAATACGGTGTCGGACATCTATAACCTCTTGCTAAAGAGTATTTATATTTCTACAATAAAATACTCATACATATTGTATTACAATAAAATTAAATTTATTAGAGTAAATAAAGTTGATGCAACATAGACACAAAACGTTTAAACTGATACACTGCATTTCAAAAATAATGTTTTTAATGCATCTACATTATGTTACTAAGCTAAATATAAAAATGATGTCATTTCTGTAATATTTTCCCCGTGTTGGCTCGAGTTCCTTTGTAGAAAGTAGAATAGACCATCTACCATCTAACAGGAGTTAAACAGCGCGTAAAAATCGAGCATAGGCTTACCGTCACTAGCACCGTGACAACTTACTAGGAGGTGAATTTCGCAGCGACTCACCGGGATCGGTACCACCGCCTTACACATTCCTGCCGCCATAACGTCAGCGCTTGCTGTTGAATTGTTCCGGTTCGTAGAGTAAAGTAGCCGGTAAACTTACTTTTGCTCGGGGCTTGACATCCCAGCCTCAGGTTGGAATCTCACCATTGACACCTTTGGTGTCTCTAGACGGCGTGAAATTCTCACAATCAGAAAATCTGTCTACTTTTATGCTTCCAATATCATAACAAAATGCTCTGGAAAACTATTCGTTTCTTCGTAGGAGTCATTGGCCATCTCCATAATAAAACATGTTATTACAGTCCTATATTGCTCCAAAATCCAACATATCCCATCCAATTTTGTCCACACTTCAACGAAATCAAAATATTTCAATGCGTGTATTATAAAAAAATCATAAGAATACACAAATAAGCCATATTAAATGGCTAGTCGTTGCATTTTGTCAATGCACATAAAATCAGCTGTTTGAAATTTAGTCAGCCATTTTGTTGCTTAAAAATTTAAACAAGAGTCCGAGGTTGCTTAAAGTGACAGCTATTTAAGAGTATATTTAAATAAATGATTAACTCTAAATAGCGTTTATGAATAGGATTTTTTTAAACATTGCTTAAATTGGTGATTAAAAGTTAAGCAACGTTTATGAATAAGCCTGTTAATGTACACCCATATGTGATTTTGTAACTAGCAAATTGTCAGTTTACATAGAAATGCAGTGACGATTATAATAATAATAATAATGGTCTATCATCACGGACATGACTATTGTCGCCAATAAGCCTGACATCGTGCTGGTAGATCGGTTGAAGCGCCGAGCTTTTCTTGTTGATATTACTGTTCCATGTAACGTTAACCTTGTGAAAGCTGAGAAGGAAAAATTGTCAAAATACATAGACTTGTCTCACGAGGTTACCGACATGTGGGATGTTGATTCAACAACTATTGTCCCGATAGTCGTGTCAGTAAACGGTCTTATAGCGAAGAGTCTCGACCATAAGAGACTCGCTCTGCAACCCTTGGTCAAGAACCGGATTCAGAAGGCAGCAATTTTGGGGACGACCCGCATTATACGGAGATTCCTCAGTCTGTCTTCCTGACCACTGACTCGATGTAGTTAGGCGAGTACGCTAGCCACTCGACCAACAAGGCGGTCGAAATCGTATCGAATGTATCGAAATGTGTTTTCGTCCTTCAAATGACATTGAAAACTCTGAAATGAAACTGTAGTTGAACCAAGCACAAAAAGACGATTGTTTTTTATAACGTTTAAAAACCCACCGAACTTTACTTGTATTGTCTAATTTATATCGAAGTAAAAACTTCTTTAGCGGCGTTGCGCATTTTTTTTGGAATAGGTAGATTCGTGTTGTCATGTTTGTGTACGATAGCACAATAAATGAATATTGTATTCTAACACATAAATTATGGTACTATCGGGTAATTAAAGCAATTAGTGCAAAATTATTCCCTAACCATTCCAAAATATCAAAAACGCACAACGTTAATATTCAAGTTTTCACTTCTGCTGACACTCCCGGAGTACAACCCGTCGTTTTTTTATTGTGTTTGAGTAGTTTAAATATATTTTAAGTATCTGTCATATTAGCTCAGTCCTTTTCCGCCTGGTAAGGTTACCGGTAAACTAACTTACAAGCGTCAGCCATTAAAATTTTTGATAACATGTCGCTTACATGTTTTTGCTATCAACTGTTTTTTGGCACTTCGATAATAGAACTCTTCACGTCCGTACTAGCGAAGTGATAGGCAGAGTAACAATAGGCACTTATAACTAGCCGGAGACACAGAGTCTTGCAATGCGTATGTGAATAACATATTGCCAACCTGGCAGATTTCAAGTGGCGGGCTACGTCGTATTTAAAAGAAAATTTTAAACACGTTTCTTTTTAATGTCTGAACTGAGAATCAAATCAGAAACCTCATAAATCCAAGTCCAACAATAGATCGCTAGACCACAGGGGTGAATAACATTGCATAACAGTAAAAATAAAATAAAGCTCTTAAAACCCGATAACAATCATAATCCTCAACAAACCATTAATCGGTGCAAAATTTAAACAACAATAATTAACAGTTAGTTTGAAACTAAATTAAAATTTGTACGTGTATCAGGGATTTCATTAAATCGGAAACACCGGTTCCGTAAAGTAATAAACCGAACTCGCCCGGGTAATCCGGATATATCCGAACTCATTAAAATTGCCAAAGAACCTTAAAATACTTGGCGTATAGTTTGGTATCGAGTGCCAAATAAGAAGTTTTGACCAGTGGTTTTTAATATGAATGTCATGTAATATTCTGATTTTGTTAATTTTTTTTTTCATTTTTGTGTTACCCTATTGATATTACTAGAATTAGGTAATGACACATTATTATCAAAAGTTTTCGTTTTATACTAACGGTGATTTAACTCAAACATTTTGATTTTGATTTTTTGTGATATCATGAAAAAAAAAACAATGTTGTATCATTCAGTAAAATAATCATTATATGTAAATGATTATTTTATTAGAATTAGAATTAGAGATAGAATTAGAGTTCAAAGAAAAAAAAAGGTATACTATATTTATCAATATCACAGGTAGAGCGTTTAGCTATTATCTCTTTTATATCTTTAACATCACATTTAGTAAAAATAACTAGACAATTGCCAAAAGGCTTACTTAAAATCATAGCAACTTTGTAAATATTACATTTGTGTATTTTAAACATTACAAAATTCATCATAAAGTGGAAATTTGATCGTATTAAAAAAATTAACTCCATCAATGGAAATCCAGGTATTTCAAAGAGCAAGGGATAGGTACGTACTAAAATAAGTTTATGTATAATATGACGAGCAAATACTTAATTATCAGATATTAAATACATATAAATCATTTAGTTTGAGAATGAAATTGCCTCAAGTGCAAGAATAGTGTATCTTTGAAACTTAAAATTTTAGAAGGTATAGATGGACTCTGTATCAAAAATGCTCTACGGTGACCACTTTACACGTGACAGCATTGGAGCCTAATTCGGATAAAATTACGGTCCCTATTATAAAAAAAGTATCTCCGCCTTAATTTGGAGAAATGAAACATTCGTTTCTGTCAGCCGAGTTAATTAAGAATATTGGCGGTGACAAAATGTCTACGCAATAAAATTTTGTCACTGAAGTTTTTAATTGCTCAGAGGATAGTATAGCGTGCTTTGTGAGTCGCAATAAGTTCTAACTCAATTATTTTTCTGAAATAATTTCATTAACGAACATAACTCTTTACAGTTTTAAAATAAGTAGTCTTGCGCTGTTAATAGATTAGATAAATAATTTAACACCTAGTATATATACATGTTTTTTGTAAATTCAGTTTGTCATTTCAGTTTAAATTTGAACTTTTTTTGTAAATGTTACCTCATATCTTTGTAATTATTTATATTATATATTTATATATTACTAGCTGACCCGGCAGACGTTGTTCTGCTATGAAAAAATTGGGGTGAGTCACTTTTATCACTAAGGGGTATGAAAAAGATTCACCCTTATCACTTAGGTTTATAGAAAATAGATGTTGGCCGATTCTCAGACTTACTCAATATGCTCACAAAATTTCATGAAAATCAGTCAAGCCGTTTAAGAGGAGTAGGGAACGAACATTGTGACACGAGAATTTTATATATAAGCTTATAAAATTGAAATGAAATTAAAATTACAACATGTTGTTAGTTATATTAATGAACCAAACTAAATTATCACCTTGTCTACTTCAAATCGAATATCACCAAGCTGTTTTTACTAGCACTAAGTAATTTTATTTTAACTGTAGTATCAGTCACATTATCATCAACCTTATTTTTTGTTAAGCAGTGTCAATAGCATTTTAACATTTTAAACACCTACCATATTTTAATGAGCGCGCTGTAATATACGCATG